>VXBW01005589.1:347715-362348 GCA_013400375.1 Thinocorus orbignyianus | reverse complement strand
AGAAAAAAGAAAAAAAGAAAAAAAAAGGTAATAAAGATTATTATGCCATCTATCACCGAGAAAGCCATGGCATTCCTGAGGGATTATTGTTACTAGGGAGAAACATTACACTTAGATTAAGGTAAATCAATATAGGGCTAATCAGAAAACCATTGGTTCATATTGATTTGGTTCTGGAGAGCTGAGGTTAAGAACACTGTAGTGCTTAATCTACCAGCACTTGAAGATGAACTGAGTAACATTAACATTTCTGTCTACATAAATTGTGTAAGGCAAACTAGTAGTAAATTGGTCTTCACACCAAAGTATACTAACTATGCCAGTATCCTTCCACAAAAAAAAAAAAATCAACCAACTAACTTTCTCCAGATTTTTTATTTTAGTTTTTTTCTTCATGTTTGATATATCAGTGAGCCAACTGATCTAACCCGCCACTCATCTCTGCCATTGGTAAATCAATGGAGATTATGAACTCCAAAAGAGGTGGCGATGACCAGCTGGAGACAGTAATATTTGGGATCTGTAAAGCAGATATAAACCACAGTCTCACCCTACCATTTTTGCTTATTGCTCTGAGAGCACAGGGGCTACAGAGCAAGTTTTTCAACCCTGCCCTGGCTTGTTCTTGAGCATTTACCCCACTCCTTGTTTGGAAACATGCCCAGAGAGAGTGTGCATGTGAACTGCCTCAGGAGATGAGCAGGTCTTTGCCAAGGTACCTCTAAAGAACGGCAGGCTTGCTGTTCAGTCTCATACATATGGATCGGACAGTGCCTCTTACAATCAACATATTCAAAGCCTTCCTATTTCTAGCTGTCTGTAACTTTGCCAGTATTGACCATTCCTAAGAATTTCCTGTGCTGCTGGGTTCTTGCCTCAGGCTGAAAGATTTTGGAAAGTATCAGCTTAAACAGATGAGCCAGTTTCAAGCAAGACACAAGTGAATATTGATCTACCATTCAAAAAAAAAATTTTTTAATTTAAAATTTTTAACATCTTCAAACTACAGTAAGAACTTGAAATTTGGCAGAAGGAAAGTATCACTGTGATGTTATGGTGTGAAAATCCTCTCAAATTTGGTTAAGATACAGGCCTGCAAATTTTCGGTTCCCACGTGAACAGTTGAGTCTTTTGGTGCAGCCTCACAGTAAAATGCTTTGAATATGCAATTTCTAGCCTGGACTAAATAAACTTTTTTTCTGTAATTGCACAATTGCCTTGAGTAATTTAACACCATGCTTGAGAAACAAGAAAAGAGACACTCCTCTCCTGTATTTTTTTGTAGCTTTGGCACTGAAGAAAGCAGGGAGCTGTGTAATTCAGAAGAAAAGAACTGGGTAGAATTGGGAAAACAGCAAGTTAGAAAGATTTAACAGAGATAGGAAAAATAAAATAAAAAAAAAAAGTACAGTAACAAAAGACTGAAGAAAAGAAGAAAATAGAAAAACAGAATTTGGAAGGGAAGAAATTAAAATAATTGAAGTGGAGATGGGGTAGGTCGAAACACAGTAACAGGTTAGGGCAGGAAAGGTAGTGACAAGGTCCCATGTGGACAGTTTAGGCAACTGTCATCAGATGACTTTCTAGACAGGCATATGCTAATACATGTAAATTACTGACCTTTGTTTTTTACTTGAGGATCTGGGATGCTTTCCCTCCTTGCTTCTCTGGCACAGTTGGCAGGATTTGGGCCCAATCCAGTTTGTCTAAAGCCTTTCATTGTGTTCAGTCTTACCTGCAGAAGTCCTTTAGCAAAGAAAAGATCAATAGTTTGACTGTGTGATATACAGCATTTCCCTTTGCCTAACCCACAATCACAAAAGGTGAAGTATATTGTGGGGTTTTGTAGGGATTATAAAATCAGGCAGCCCCTTGGCAGATATTTAGTACCAGTAAAGGGGAGTGAATTGCATAATTGCAGTCTTTTGTTCTCTTGTTCTCAGCAGGCTTCAGTTTCTCACTTCTCATGTACATGTAATGAATTATCTGTTGGTGAATATGGCCATGACCGGGTAGACTTGAGCACAGTTGTTAGCTACTAAATGAAATGGGAATACGTTCTAGAACTTATGGATTTCAGAACTTTGAAGTGATTGCCCCAGGTACACAACAGCTAGGAAGGGCTATGTTTTCCTTTTCTGTTTTCTACAAGAATATGTTGGAACAGAAGGCTTTCCACCAGTACACTGACAACCCAGAGCTTCGAATCAGAGATCAGAGGCAAGGCCTTGAAGTGTAGATCATTTATCATAACCCATGAGTTATATGTGGAAAGTTATTATTTTAGACAGTATGATGGAGGAATGGAAGGGTAAAATTTGCCAGCTGCAGTTATCAAGGCAATGCAGACTTCGCTAGAACCATAATGTAATTAGGAAGATGTCTCTGATCAAAGCAAGTTGTGCTCTTGCTTTTGAACTCATCCTGAGGAAAGGCTCAGTCAGCATTTTGCTACTGTAAAACTGAAACCCTCAACCTTTGAAGTTACTAAAGATTTCAGAGTATTTTTTACAGCAGAAAAATAAATAAATAAATAAATAAAAATCAAAGTTTAGCTAAGTCTCTAAGTACATTATATCTGAAGTAAGCATTTCCTCTAAAATTTTAACTAGGCATTTCACTTGCTGTTCTAAATCATTTTGTGATGTTACTTCGTGCAGCTGAGCAGTGACTGTACCACATTGTAGCTTTTAGTGGTTCCTGTCGACATAGTTCAGTCTACATAAAGGGGAACATTTTATGAGGTACAAATTCACTCCTTCCAGCTGACTGCAGAATTAGGTAATACACATGATTATTTTATCTCAGAGACATCCAGGTCTACCCTAGCCTTAGAAAAGGATGTCGGATATTAGGTAGGTCATTTCTGCCACAGAGTCTAAAGATAACTTCAGTGCAGCCACAAGCATCAATACTGTCAGCAACTGCTAAACTGAAATATTATGTTTGTTTGTGCCCTAGGTAGGAAAGCAGTTTGTTAGAGGAGCTATACTCTGGTCTGGCCAGAATAAGGGATCATGGAGATTACCATGCTTTAATTACAAGTCCATCTACATAGTTTGCAAGATAATTTTCTGTAAGATTGGCCGTTCTGTTTCCTTAAGGATAACAGATAAAGAAAAGACAAAGGCATTTACATTGCTGTAGCTTGATTATGGATGAAAATCAGATACATCTCAGATTAAATTACAGATTTGGGGATTTCTATGGGAGTAAAATCTTTGGATTTTCCCAGTATAAAAGCTCTCAGCTGTGGAAAACTTTTGCCACTTTGCTATCCTTCAAGTGGAAAAGCCAAGAAAGGTTACTGGTAGTCATACAGAACTCTAGCAACCTCCATGGCTGTCTTTGGGCACTCTGCTCTGTTCTCCTTGCTGTTAATAAAGACTTGGTTGTTTATTGCTCTTTATAATTTGTTATATTTTTTAGCCAGTTCTTAATCTAAGACATTTTCCATTTATCACAGAGCTTCCAGCAGCCATCAGTCAACAGCTGTTCAGCTGCTAAGAAATCAATGATCAAGTTTTCAGCAGGATCCCATAAGATTAATTTAAGATTCTGCGTAAGAGAAACAGAAGGTTTATGTGAGGCTTTAAACCTATTTTTAATGAACTTGACCAGGTAGTTTTTAATACTGACAACAGTAAAACATACTATACACATTTGACAGCAAGTAACTAGAGCTGGTTGCTTTTTTACAGCTAAGAATCACTGCAAACTTAGTACCACATTTACTGAATGTGGTCTCTCATTTTTCCTTCCTCAAAGGAAAGAAAAAAGATGAAAGAGAAATCAGCATAAAAGTAGTTCTGTTCCTTACCTCTGAGGTCTAACAACTACTCTTCTCTAGCAGAGGTGATTTCTATTCACTTTCTCAGTAACTATGCTGTGTTTATCCACAGTTATTGCTGAAGAATGCTAACAGGTAGCATCAAGAGTGTACAGAATTCAGTCCTTTTAACTAAGTTTTCAAGCAGACAAGCTGCCATCTGTGGGTAGCTAGGGGTTGTGGCGCTGTTCTTTGTGCTTGCTTATTTTTGAGATTATACATTGAGATGGTGGCAAGAGAGCCTCAGTCTTTTTGATCAGGTTTTGCAGTGTGTAACTGCACTTTCAGAATGTCTGAGTACAAGAAAAGGAGTGTATATAATTCCATACCTTCAACATATTTCTAACATTGTATTGTGTGCCTCTTCGTAAACTACACTGCATTAACTATGCTAAGTTTATGAGGTACACACAGGTACAACTGGTTACTGAAAAATCAGACCTCCATTGTAAACGACTTTCTCCTGAGAATAAAGTCTTTTCAAAACTTAAATACAAACTGTGCTGACTAATAATGGAGTGTGCTTGAAGTACAAAGCATTTTCATGCTATAGAGTCTTTAATGTTGTCTGAGCCATTGATTGACTGTAGTAAATTCTACACACTGCCTGGAAGCAAAGGTCTTTTAGTTGCATGGGTCTACGATGGAAGATAAAGACAACTAAACTGCATCTCATAAATTATGGATTGATTGGCCAACAGCAGCTTTGCCTCTGTTCTGCGTGGGTACATCTTGAGGTGCCCTGTGTCCCACCTGCCAACCTTGTCAGGAATTCACAGGGCTCCAAGTTCTTTCTCTCTTTCAATTTCTACTTTTGGGAGCGGAGGGAGCTGTAGCCAGTTTGCCCTTCCCGTGGCAGTGGGCTGCCTCTGGCAGTTCTCTCCCTTCCAGCTTCTCTGTGGTGGGAAAGAGAAGTTGTTGATGCCCCATCCCTGGAAGTGTTTAAGACCAGGCTGGATGAGGCTTTGAGCAACCTGCTCTAGCGAGAGGTGTCCCTGCCCGTGGCAGGGGGGTTGGAACTTGATGATCTTTAAGGTCCTTTCCAACTCTGACCATTCTATGATTCTATGAAAACAGTATACAAAAGTCGTAGCATATGCCTGAAAACAACTACCAAAAGAGACCTGCATTTATCTTGGCCTGTTGACAGCTTTTGTTCGTCATTCCACGGTTTAAAACACTAAATTGCTTTTGGATTGACTCACTATTTAACTTTAAACTTTATACTGAGGAACCTTTTGGGAATATCTGATAACACACAAACAGAGTTTCCACAAATGGCAGCATTGTATTATCCACTCTGACTTAACAGATGCCGGATTTTCTGCTCTCAGCCAATGAAGCACTTCTAGAAACCTTCAAATGCCATCCCAGATGTACAACCAACATTATCATTTTTACTTGCTTCTTAAAGTTGATACAGACTTTTCCCAGAGCATTTTCTGAGTCAAATTAAAATCTGGATTTACATAACTTCAAGTTGTGCTGACTTTGTAGATATGTTTCCATTACCATCATTATTATGAGACAAAACTATGGTAAAGAAAAACAATTTTTTATGCTCGTGTATCAGCTAGAAAGCTTTCTATTCACTAACATCTTTCATGTTAACATGTTTTTGCAGTCTTTTTCCAAGACCTTTTACAATATTTTGTTTATCTTTTTCTTAAAACATAATTTAGCATAATAATGGTACTTAACAAAATAGAAAAACAATTTCTGGTTTGGATGATTTAAAAATCATACTGCGTTATAGCCGTGTATTCCGACAGCTCACAGCTGAGATGGCTTATAGCTTGATTGAAGTTTGTATATTGCAGTTACTGATAATCTAAAAAGATATTCTAGAAAGAGTTGGGGTGGTTTTTTTTCTGTTTGTTTGTTTGTTTGTTTGTTTTGTTGTTTGTTTTATGGTTTTTTTATTTGCAAAGGAACCTCAGTGACCTAATGACTAAATATCCTTTTTAAAAATAAGTAGGCACTTATCTAGGAGCCCAATTTTGAGCACACAGCCAGTTTTCAATGCACAGACCTGTAGTCCTTTTGGTCAGGCAGGAAAATACTTGCATGATTGTGAAAAGCCCAGCGGGTTTTTTGGCTGATCTTTCAGCATATAAATGCATTCAAAATTTGGCTTTAAGTCCTAACTGATAGTGAGACTTGGTTTATAAGTTTCTTTGATTCTTGCTTTGACTTCTGAATATTTTACTTACTATATGACATGGCAGAGAAAAACACTACAACAGGCTTCCATGCAGCACACTCATGATGATATGGAGAAATATGAGAGCCAGCTTAAATCAGTGTAAGGCATTTCATTAACTTCAACAGGTTTTGGATCTGGCCATAGCTGACAAAAAACTCCATGGATTTCTTTTAATAGTAGCACTTTTCATCCATTTAATTATTCCTCACAATAGTCTGTAAAAGGATTTATTTTCTACACAATGCATAGATAAATTGCACTGATAAAGCATAACGTGACACCATTACTTCCTAGGAAAATGGTCATGGCTTTTGTTTTATTTTCACGATGTTTAACGCAACTAATCCTCCATTTTCCCTGAACAGCGAAACGTATGTATATGATCATTTCCAGCAAAGATCAAAGAAGAATTTAATTTCACGGCTTATCAATAAGAAAATCTTTCATTTTCCCAACTAATGTTTATATTCATAGGTTGGAAACTGAGATAAACTCCCGCAGAAGAAGACAAAGGCATTAACTCTCCCGTGAAGGCTGCAGCCTGCTTGCAAAGTGAAGGAACGCAGCTCCTGCCAGACTGCTTGCTCCCTGACTAGACAGTGGGCAGAAAACAAGGACAGTTTTAGTGCTGTTTCTTCTGCACCAATGCACCAGTTGTGCAGTGAATTCCTCCACCTTCCAAATAGCAGAAGAACAAGGACCGAAGTGTGACTTCTTGGCCTGAGGTGCTAGGAAGGTGCTAGCCCGCTCCCTGTGTTCTGCTGCAAATGACATTGCAGGAGAAGAGTATTTACCTTATACAGTATGGAGGGATTTGATGATAAAAAGCACAGCAAGCATCAATGTTATAAACTGCTGAGCAGTTCTGTCAGGTATAACTTGCCATTAGTCCAGGAGCTGATAGGGATCCAAACCTCACAGAATCACAGCATCAAAAAATTCAGCCATCTTTTCAGGCACGCCGTGAAGATCAGCCTGCTAGAGACAGTAATTCACATTTGACTAGGGTATAGGTACAGTACGTGATATAAGAGAGGAATATATATTAAGATGTCCTGAGCCTGAATTCATTAACAAATTCAAAGCATAATTAATTACTAGCCAAGTTTACGTCTCCAAGAATGACTAAATATGACTGGCAGGACTGCTTTGATTAAATGAATGTCGATCCTAAAAGTGAATGAGCTATGAGAAATAAGGAATGCACAGAATCCCAGAGAGAATGATGCACATTCATCTTGTCTCTACTTGCAGAATCATCAGCCTTCAGTAAGAAAAGACATATGGCTACAGCTTTCTAATAAAAGCCTGCATTATATGAGAATGAGATTCATTATGTTGATAAGGATTTTAAAGTATTCATTTTGGTTAACTGGGAAAAGTCCGAGTCAGAGAAGTGGAACTGTTTTGTAGTAATTTTTTAGCCTAAAAGGCAAGTGTTGGGAGAGGATGGTCCTTGACTGACAACACTGCAAAGCAAGTAAATGCCTGTTCGATTGTCAGCATGTGATTAATCCCAAACCTCTTCAGTGAAACACTTAGAGTTTTGCTTATGACTCCAGTGCAACTCACGGTTCATTACTCAGACAAGCAAAGATAGCCTCAAGAGCCTGTTTCGAGGAAAGAAATATCCAAAAATGTCATCTTGATTTCAAGTCCACTTCCATCCTAGAGAAAAAGTCTGATGTGAACGTACATTTCTTTTGCCTACAAGAGGTGAAAGAGATGTGTTCTGGTCTCCTGGCCTGCAGGCCTGTGCCATTCCTCCACAAGTAAGTTAATATCTATAAAAGTTTTCCGATGAGATGAGGAGCCTGAATTCCAAGTTCTCAAAATCACCAAGATCATACTAGAGAACAACAACATCTATATATACACTTGAATTCACCACAGAGATTTTTATTGGAAGAGGAAAGTTTGGCTGCAGTAGAATCCTGTGCCTAAAACGTCGAAAAGGAATGTGGGTTTTCTTCCCTCTGGGGTTTAGTCTTGTTTATTTTACAAGGCTAATATCTCAAAAAGCTGACTTATGCTCCAAAGCCATGTGTGAGTAATATATATAATTTAGTATAATTTTAAAAACAGATCACTGAAACTCTGACTCAGTAAAGCACAGAAACATGTGCTTGAAAGCCACTGTGAATAGATGCCTTTTCCTAAAACTAAGCTGCGCACATGAACAGGCAGTGGCATGAAGAAATAACTTTTACCAAATCCACTTATTCATTTTGCAGCCCCATATTGCATCCTCCGTTGCATCAGCATTTTGCTTTTTATTTCCAATAATTTTATCCAAGTATTTTACTTAGAACCATATTTGTGAAACAATAGGGATTGCTACAACTGGAAGACTGACACATGTCACCAAAGACAGATAGATACCAAACAACACGGGACAATCCCCTATGGGCAGAAAAGCGCTGCTGATCTTTCTTTCATGAAGCAGTCCAAATATGAAAGAGAAGTCATAGGAAACAAGAAAAGGAACAGCTACAAAATAACGGTGCTGTGGCCCAGAGGGTGAACTGGTAGAATAAATTACGAGGTAAAAATCTAGAAAAGAGCCTCCAGTATCTAATATTTTAACTAGAAGTCTAGAAGAACACCAGAAAAGTTGTGCTAACAGCCATTTTCACATAATAGTTTTCTAAATTCTTTATTTTACCCTAATGCGCCAATGTAACAATATCGCCTAACTTGTCAAGGCTCAGAAAGAAACACACAGAGAAAAGGAAAAGCTGAAGAGACAACAGTGAAAGAGTAAACATAAGTAAAAGAAATGCAGCTTGACAGGCACGTTTCAGGCTTTGTTTTTTTCTTTCTACTAAATATAACTGCAATTTCCTGGGGTACAGTAGTGCTCAGATTTTGACCCACTAGTGCTTATCATACAGGCATAGATGTCATTCAGGCTTCATTCTGATTTCAGTAGTCATTACAACAACTTCACCCTTCACTTCAGGTTTCTGGTTATTTCTATCAAAACTGGCAACCTCTCACTACTAGTGAATTCTGATGAACACGAGGGAATTTAGCAATTAGGAGTAGCCAATGGCAGCAATATCTGAACTTCCACTGCCATGTAGAGTTCTCTTACATTACTGTAGCCAAACATGAAGTCTAACAACTCACCGTGTCTTGTTTTCCAAGATCTTACTTTAGGAAGACTTATTTTATTTGCCAAGATTGCTTCTTTCTCCAGACAAAATGGATGTAACCAAGCCTCTTATCTTTTCTGCATGGGAGTCTCACTTAGTCCCATGTTGGAGGACGAAACCTGGAAGCATTGCTAAGAGGAGTCAACCTATATGAGCATACAGCTTTAAATCAAGGGAGAGCATCTAAACTTCACTGTATGTGGTGCCCTGAATGGATCAGCTGAATGAAGAGTTTACAATAATAGTCCAGCACAATAATTACACCAGTCCCAGATCTGTTGTTTTGAATTTCACCCGTAACTTTCACCAATTTGAGTTTCACACACATAGATACCATTGTAAAACTGTCATGTCCATTCTGATTTGCATATACTGTTTAGCATTCTCAGTTCCAGCCACCACCTGTACTACATCACATCATCATGACAGCTTTCTCTCAAGCTAACTGTTCTTGGCAGAGCACAGCAGATTAAAACCATTCTTATTAATATTTTAACATACTAGCCCTAGTCTAATACACCTCTGTAATTCCATCCGCCTCTCAGCACTGATGTGTTTCCCTGAGCTCAAAGATCAACCTAAACTGATAAACTATTTTTAAAATTACATAATTTCTTTTAAAGAATCTTGAATTATGCAGTACTAAATAAAAGATATAATGGTAAGAGTAAAGCACTGCAGTTCCTAGAACATTCTCTTTTCAGATAAAATTCTTTTTCTCCCCTTTCTATTAAAATAAGAACTTCTGTTACTTTGAAAAGCACCAATTTCAGATATAAAATATATACTTAACATTTTAAACAACGCAGTAACTTCTTTCTTTCTAGAACTGTTAGTCTATTTCAGTATGAGCTGACCTATTAATCTGACATTCTAAACATTTAAGTCACTTGCATAAAATAAAAAAATAAATAAATCTGTATATATGCTGAGAAATTATCATGCATTTACATTTTAATACCTTTCATCCAGGAAAATTAAGAACAGTTTTATAGATCGGATCGGAGCTAGTTTGCCTGTTACTGTAAAGCAGTGCTTACTGCAAAGCAGTGCTTCAGATGATGAATACGGAATTTATTTAATAATTATTTTATTTACAATAATAATTATTACTGCTACTATTATTATTATATAATTATTTATTTAATGATATGATAGATAGCAACCTTCCACAGAAAGTAAAGAGTAATTTATCCATCTGAAGTTGGATCAGTAACATAGTAGTAGTAGTGTAGTACCCTAGATCCACACTGGGGCATGGGCTGATACTGGAGTGAAGGGTGCCTCACAAGACCCACCTTTAGGCACACAAGGCTGTATCTGTACTATCTCTACAGATATAGGTGGTGAGGCACTGGAACAGGATGTCCAAAGAAGCTGTGGATGCCCCATCCCTGGAAGTGTTCAAGGCCAGGCTGGATGGGGCCTTGAGCAACCTGGTCTAGAGGGAGGTATCCCTGCCCATGGCAGGGGGGCTGGCCCTCAAAGATCTTTAAGGTCCCTTCCAACTCTAACCACCCTATGATTCTTCATGTTAACTCCTGTCCACATTGTCGTCTTTAGTCAGTGTTTGGTCAGCTTCCTACAAACCTCAAGACAGGGCATATATTCATCTTCAGAATGAAATAGGATAAGACAGCAACTCAGAGTGAATTTATGGAAAGTCAGAAGTAAAGCAAGTGACGATGAACACATCCAATGAGTGATTCACAGCACGTAGGAGTGACCTGTAGTTTTCCAAGGTGCAATTTTTGACCTAAGCCCTGTCAGATCTGCTACCTGCCCAGCTGAGAGATCACCTCTGGCCCCCAAATGCAATGTGGCAGCTGAAATCAGCTAATGCCCTAAGGCCAACCCCACTCTGAATAAATAAGCAGCAGCTGCTTCAGCACCTTTATTACCCTCCTGCCTTATTGACTTGATATAGCCAGTGGTCTGACTCCCAGGACATGCTGCCAGGCTTTTGGGTGTTGTTTTTTGAGCGTGCAGAGGGATAATCATGCCACAGGTGCCGTGGTGTTATTGTTAATCATTGCCCTGCATAACTAATGAATGAGGTGTTTTGTGATTACTAGGTGTTTTCTTTCTGCACTGATTATAGTGTTTATTCACTCATTTTTTGTGCTTTAATTTGGTTGATTGAAGTGCCCGGAGAACAGATAGTTCTGGCCCCTTTATAAATTCAGAAGAAAACCACAACATAACACAAAATAAATCTGCTCTGGCATTAACCTACATTCAAGTAAAGTGAACTACTTAGCTGCAGCTAGTAGCTAGCTTAATTTGCAGCTTTAATTGTGTTTTTTTCTGATGCAGGGGGAAATCTTATCCTCAGTGGAAGAAGCTATTCCAGGGAAAAGGCAGAGCACCCGACCACGTGTTGTTTCAGGACCCACTCTGCCACCCCGGTACAGGCAGACCACCACTCCAGGCACAGAGGCACACACTGCTACACATTTTAGGAATGACTAGTGTCTCCTTAATAACAGATAACATTAAACTAATTGGCCAATGCCAACCTAATTATAAGTCCTAGCCAACCATCTGGCTCCAGAAGTGCAGGACCTATGTCCTTCCCAGTCCCACCCAACCTTTTTTTCTTTTCACCGTGATGAAGACCAAACCAGAATGCAACTGCTAAGTGAATTGGTTCATGGAGCAAATTTGGAACTCCAGGAGCTGAAAAGGATGGGTTTCTTACAAGTTTTCCAGTCAGCTGCAGGAACTGGCCAACCAAGTAACTGCAGGTTTGCCAGTACCTACATGAGGACAATAGCAGGAACGCAAAGCTGAGAGTGCAGCAGTGAACAGTGGAACCTGCAGGCTCAGCTGCTCCCTTGAAACTTTCCTGTGTATTATGTTGGCCTCTCACTGCGACACAGGAAAGAACACGAGATATCTCCCCAAGCAGCAATTGAGCAAATCAAAGAGAATTTTTCCCTTAAATTTATTTCCTGAATTTGTATTTTAAGTATTTTCCTACAGTATAAACCTGAATGTAATAGAAGTACTTGGACACTAATTAAAATCTCCATCTTAAAAGTCTTGTCTCCATCCTACTGAATGAATACCAGAGCTTCCCTCTTTCTGTCCATCTAATTCCAGAACAACTGCACATGAATGTAATTTGTTATTGCAAATTCTATATTAGTTATTCCAAAATCACACTGGTATAAACGAAAACACAAATTCTCTTAAATGCTCTATCTTAACCAACCAAGCAGGGAAAAAAAAAAAAAAAAAAAGCAACTGCTGTCTCCAGGAAAAAAAACAACCAACCAACACTGTATAACTTCAATCTAACACCATTTGCAAAGAGTGGGAAAAGAAGAGTAAGCATACCACTGCAAAATCTAAAATCCCAACTCCCACGATATTGGCAAAGCTTGCCATTTTTTGATGCATCATCTTAGTGTTACAAACTTTCTCTGCAATCTTTTAGAAACCCTGTTTTCCACGTTGCTTGTGTTTTGTGTAAATTCACATGACAAGTATGGTACATATTTTAAAGCATCTAATATGCTTTGCTTGTAAAACTTAAATCACTCAGTAAACCTTCCCGGGCAGTAAAGACTGCCAGCTTCATAGCCTTGGAAAACCCTACAATCCTGAAGTGGAAAACTTATTATTTTAGACAACTTGGAGAAGTCTCTGAAAGTTAGGTACAATGTTCCCTCCTGCCTGAGGCCATGACACTTGAAATCTTAATCATCAGTGTCTTCAACATTCTGCATATAAAGTTTTTATTAAAAATAGAACTAATAGACATTTTTAAGAGTCTCTACAGCTTTAACAGTTGTTTTTGCACACATAACATACCATCACCTAAAGAATTATTGGCATAGATTTGATATGACCTACAAAATGAAGCCATGGCTTCACTATTTCAAACTTGAACTCATGAAACCTTTGAACTCACTACATTATCACTCTGTCCTATAGCTAGAGAACTGAACTTAAAATCAATATATAATTCAATTACTAACCTTACAAATAACAGATAGATCTTTCCCAATATTTTTTCCCCTCAATGTAAATACATACATGGGCTGATATAAAGACTTTTTTGATGTATAGTTGTTTATAATGTTTCATATTTGCAAAAGGAATGCGATTTTGATGACCCCCCCGAACTAGAAATCTGATTTTAGAAACCACTCACAACCCAAACACTGGCAACATCTAAACAAAACATCCTCAGAACATCAGAAATGGAGAACTGATATCACCATCACTTGCTAACAGAGCTCTGTGGGCAGATAAAAAGGACACACCCTGCAAGTTAAAGCAGAGGTGGTGTACACAGCACTATGAGCTCTTGGGGGGCAGAAAAATCTTTTGATTCTCTTTGGTTTGTACAGCATCTATATTGTCATACTACACTTTTCAATTTGGCCTTCACTGATGTACTATAGATCCCATTTGGAAATTTAGAATGGTAATCTTCCCCCACTTCCCTTGAACAATTAAACTGTAATCTGCAATGCAGCAATAATTTACAGTGTGTGTGGCTCTAGGCAAAAAGCCGACCGCAGATTCTCTGTTAGAAATGCTATTAATGCAGCTAATATCAAGGTCATTCCCAAAGCCTGTCAAGTGCTTCTATAGAAGGTTCCCATCTTTTTGCATATGGTTAAGCTTTAAGGTTGATTACATTAACGGATGCACATAAGATCTGATTTTACTGAATGAAGCGTAACATGTATTGCCAAATGATTTTAATGGCTTGGGAAGCAGAAGCTCCAGACATAAATCCAACTCTAAGAGAAACTTTAACATATAGCCTCACTGAAAAATTTGAGAAGACAGTACATCTTGTCTACAAAGACATAGATAAAACAAAGAATTTGAGGGGTTTTTTGAGGGGGTTGAAATTGTGGCCTCCATATATTTTCTTACATGCTGATTAAAGCTTAAAACAACCTGTTACTTCAATTGCTTGTAGGTTTTAGGCAGTTGGTGGTAAATTTAGTTTTATATAAATAAATGTTATCTCATTACCAACAATATCCATTAGGATCTAGCAGACCATGAAATAGACTTTGCAAGATCAAGCAATGTGCTAAGGCCCAGAAAAACATTATTTTAGCTCCCAGCTTCAGAAATTATGAGGGAAATGAAGCACTACATTACAGTTTGAAGCACATACACTAAATAAGCCTTTTTAGTCAAAGCATTAGGAAAGAGAAGTGCAGATTACTCATAACTGTGAAAAGTACAGTTAGGTTATTTGGCATCTGCTTCTTAGCCTAATTTCCTACTGTTTTTAACGTCTTACAGCATGTGGTTTTTGCAAAGGAGATGTTGTAATACTTCTAATACAGGATAAGGAAGAACTTATTTTAGACTCTATGGGAGACAAATACATTCTAACACATCACCAGAAGCAACTTTCCTCTTCAAAGCAAAAAAAATATTTACAGATCTATGGTAAAAAAAA
>VXBW01005589.1:308978-342804 GCA_013400375.1 Thinocorus orbignyianus | reverse complement strand
AAAAAAAAAAAAAAGAGGGTAGAACCACAGATTGTGTAGAGCTGCTTTTCTTTGAGTACAGATTTTTCTCAGTCTTGCTAGGAAAAAAAATCTGTTTACCAGCTAAAAGGCAAAGTATCTCTGTGGAACAGACCCATGGAAAACCCCAGTGACCATGTGTGAACGCTCAGCGTACATGACAGCTCTGCACATCTCTCATTGAGGATTAATGTGTTGAATCTGAAATATATTTTGTTTTACTGTAACTACATTTAAAGGTTATGAGCCATATGTAATGGAAGTGTGACATTTCAGAAAACATCCCTCTCTGAAGTTCAAAATACTGAAGAACCTTTTACAATTTTCACCAGTTCTCCTATGCACACACTGGTAGAACAATCACTTTTAATTATCACCTTTTTAACCTCATTTGGGAAATATTAGACAAGAGTCCCACATTCATATATGCCTCTTGTGTCAGGAAATCCATGCCAATAAATTTTATATCCGTGCACCAGCATTTTGCTTTGTCTGTTTCTTTAGCAGAAGAAACGCACTGAATATTATTTATTATTTTTCTGAATACTATTCTTTTCATGTTCGTTTTTATGTAATAGTGTAAAATTTATTTTTCTAGAAATAAGTTTTAAGTCATTTTGTGAAAGAGCCTCTCCAATAATTATAGAGGTATAGACCTCTGAAAACTAACTACCAGAGGCATGTGAAATAGATAATGTCCTTTATTAAATCAGTCTACTCAGTTTATTGCCCTCCTTCAGCCAGATATTCCAAATGTAAGAGGAAGTTGAAGAGATCAATCTTTTGTTAAATGACTGTCTGATTGTAGACTTAAGTTAGCAGAGAAACAAAATTAAACGGAACTATCAGCTTCCATGCTTGGTATTCAATAGCTGGAAATGAAACATATGCAGACTTACGCGTCTAAAACTTACCAAACATTGTTTTCACTATTCTTAAAGCCTTTTTGTTGCATCATCAGCTTGATGTAGTCACAATAATAGTTTCCTGAATATTTAATTTAATTGTCTATTCCGGCCATTTAAAAAAATCCAAAACCTAAGGGACAACAATCTAAGTGCATATTAAGGTTACATCAAATCTAGACATAATTAATTTCCACTGGTGTCTAATAGAGGTTTCCTGAAAGGGCACATGCACTTAACAGTCCTCAAACACATTTCAAAATAACACAAATATAAACTTGATTCCATACCACTTGAACTGAAAGTGTATGTTTAAGTGCTTTGCTGAATCCACTCAGCACTGTGGTATGGGGAAGATTACAGTGTTCAAATGCTAATCTTTCAAAACCAGTTCTATTAGGACCAACTTGTTCCAATCCATTCAAACTGGCAAGAAAGCACCAAAGTAAACAAAATCAAGAGCACAAAGAAATCTTTTGCTTCCTTCCAAGACAGAATAAGGAAAAGTTACCGCTGAAACTTCTGAGTTACCTTTTTCTACAGTTTGCATTATGAAACTCTGTACAGGCAAATATCATATTATGGTATGGCCTGTAAATGCATTCACTTCACAGTATTGTAAACCTAGATCTAAAAGCTGAAGAAAAACTAAGAAGAAAAATTTTTATTCATAACCTGGGAGAAAGGTGGGTAAGGAGTAAAATTTTTCAATGTATAGAATCCCAGAGAATTTGACCTAGCAATATACATTTCCTGAAAATCAGAACCATAGCCCAGATTGTGCATGTATTTTACATTTCAGGATTAACCAATTCTTTGCTGCCTCTCAGCCTCTCTCCTCTGCTCTTCAACTTGCAACAACAAACTGCAAGGTATTTTCAAACCCACTCCTCGGAGGACTTCTAGACTCCTCTGAGCTCACACACACCTCAGTTTTCCTTCTGTGAATCAAAGGATGTGCAAAGAAAGCCGGTTGGAAGATTACAATGCTTCTCCTACCAGGCTTGGAAATGCATCCTGCTTTACAAACAAATAAGTATATAGATGTTCTAATACAAACCCTGAACATTCACTTCTCCATGAGGGAGATTTTCGCAGTTTAGACATGCTTTACAGCCCTGAATATAGCGCTTTACTTACCTGAAAGGGTTGTTTAGCAGGCTTAGACAGTTTCAGCAACTCTCAAGCGTTCCCTTCAGGGAAAGACTTGGCCTAGAACAGTCTACTTAAAATCCATATGTTGAACACCAACTGCAGTGATTTCTTCTGCGTCCTTCATTGCTGGAAGCTCACCCTTTTCTTGCTGAATTGTAAAGGGACAGAGGATTCCCTAGTTCCCAGGCGAACTACAAAAGCAGCCTCCAGTGCTGACCAAGTTTGCTTTATGTTACCTCCTCCCACACATTTTTGCTGATCCGTCCACATGTGGACTAGTGCTTAAATTGTTATTCTCTGGGACAAGATTTTCTCCTTGCTTCTTTATTTTACAGAGATCCTTCATGGAGAGGCTCAGTCCTGCGTTACCATAATATAAATTACTTCTACTAATAATGATATCATTATTTATGTTACTACATATGTCATACAGAGAAAGATTTCTAACAGAACCATAAACAAGTCCAGGCTTTGCTTTGATGTATGTGAGCCTGTTGTTGAATAATAATAATAAAATACAACCTTAGCACTCCAACATTATATACTTTCTCTATTTATGAGCCCAGCGCAGTAGCAATATATTCCACTTTCTGAAAATGCTCTCTCCAAATACCAGTTTTCAAAAACTGGTTAAGTTTCTAGTAACACACTGCACTTACTGGTAGCCCAACAGTAAGGGAAATTCAACCCTTTGATTTTAAAACTTTGCACAAACCTTGACACACTGTGTGTCTTCACAGTGTTGTTTCAGCACTCAAACATTACCTCATGGAAAGCCCAGCTGTAGATGTGTTTTCTGTAAGGATATACATGTGACAGACATATCTGTCCCTGGCTGAGCCATGGCGACATGAACTGCACTCCAACGCGGTACATGTTAGCAGCAAAAGGAAAGTGCTGCCTAGGGGAAAGGAGACAGGAACTAGCTCTGTTTCCTATATTTTTGGTAGAAGGTTCACAGAACCCTTCCCCTGCTTCCCTGGACTACCTGTCTTCACAATACAGTATTGTATTTCACAAACTTTTGGAGGAAGGACTTCTCCGGTACAGGGTGGATTAGCAGGCCAGGAAGTGAGTTAATTCAATACTTACTCTGAGAGATCCGTCCAGGGATTTTCAAGGATCCGTGGCCACATCAATGTTTGACTTCATGCAGGGCGAGAACGTCCCCTAGGTTCCTATAACAGTGCAAAAACCTTAAACACTCTACACCTTACTAACTGTCCATGAGAGTGGGTAGGTGAGATGGTCTCAGATTCTTCTCTTTTTCAGTTTCTCCAGGCACTGTTTTGTTCCATTGAAAACCAGGGAGGTATCAATATCTCAATTTCTACAAAAAATCTTACTGTTGTACATGGGTCAACTGTAACAAAAAGATCCTCTATCATGTGGTATTTATTTTTAAAATAGAGGCCGTAGCCTGCTATATTATTTTAATCAGCAGTTAATACATCTATTATTTATTCTTTTTCACTAGGGAAACAAGTAGGCAGTTAAGAGGATATAGACTAGAACTTACATCACCAGAGCAGTTAAATATTACTGGGTTTAGCACATTCAGCAAGCAAGATTAACACTACCACTTTCCACATTAAGCTTTGAAAATGTGGTTGTTAAGTATCAAAACATTCCCAAACATACTCAGTGGGGAAAATACCTGCAGATGTACAAAACAGGATGGATATGAAGGATACCTGTGAAAATTTTGACCCCAAAATTGTACTCAATATAATAACTTTCAGAAACACAGTCTGGTTTTGACACCCTTGAATGCAGCAACGTTTTTCTTCGGAGACCAAATTACTTCAAAGCATTTCTGACACCTTGGACATCTATTCAAAATTACAAAAGCCATAAGGCACTGACAGAGCAGTGTCTCATTTCCCTCCAGTTTGTCAAAGTGCTACAAAAGTCCAGGGATACTTACAGTTATCTGTCAGTAGGACAACTAGCACGAACCTAAAGGCTTTTTCAAAAGACTAAAGACTGGGTGTCAATACAGTATGTAATTGAATAACATAGATCTTTGAATTGCAAACATATGAGCTGAGTACTCTATTAAGTAGTTTTCTTGTAGGAAAATCATCTGACCATACATTTTGGGCACTGTGAATTTCTGCTTATTATCGCTTTTTGTTACATCCACTGATAGTCAGATACTGGTGGATGCAAAGTTCCCTAGAAATTGGGCTCAGTTTGGTCACACTAACTGCAAAAGAATCTCCAAATACATGGCTATTCCCAGAGTTCAAAACTGTTTTCTCTTCAACGGGAACTTGGCAAAGGTGCACTGTCTGATACCTGCCCTTGTAGGCTTCCTTTTGCAAGATACCACTTTGCATCAAACAGAACTTCCACATAATACATCCCACTGAACTCTGAAACATTGTGGAGGTGAAGCCTTCTGCCTCTGCCTGCATGCTGCTGCTCTAACGTTTTTGTTCCCTGAAGAGCAACGCCAACATTTCGCCTTAGACTCCTTTGTCACTAGGTAAGGAAAAACATGTCAAATATATTCTGACTCTTCATTGCGAAGTATAAAACAGTTACCAAGAGGAAACTGGTAGAACAAAAGATCAACATCTACCTGGAACTCAGGAGATTATGGACTTCTGAAGAGATTTCCTTCCAGGAACATCTCTCAGCTGCCCAGATTGAGAGGCTATTTCAGCAGACATCCTCTCCACATTGTTTCTTCTTTGGAAGAAACAACTCTTACCCTGGTTCATGGTCTTCTAATTATATTTCTTTTCTTCTTGCTAACTGTTGAGAACAAACTAATCTTAAAAACAGATCCTGACCCCCCGCAATACCTGTTCTTCCTGCAATTCAGTATGCTGATACCATTGTACACCAGATGCACATTAGCACATGTAGCTCACTGGGAACAAAAGCTCTTCTAAGCGTAATCTCTTCTCTCTGAATGACTTTCCCATGTGTGGGTTTTTTTCAGACACGGTTCCCTCTTCCTACAAGGCATGTGAAATAAGTGAAGTTTGACTTACTACCTCACTGCGATGGTACATGTTCAATTAGCCCACTTTCTCTAACCTAAGCAATTACATTCAACTTACTGTAATACTTCCTAAATTACTCTATGCATTTAGAAATCATTTATCACTCAGATGCCATATTACTAATACCATTTTCAACTCGTTACCAGCATTTTTATAGAGACTGAACACATCAGATAAATGGGTGGATTTAAGCATCATCCACATTTGGACCACGCAGCGCCTTCTTTCCCATGCTCACTGTCTGTGGGGAATCTACCACAAAGCTGTAAAAGGAGAAATGACTTGAGAAATGTTTTCAGTATTAATTTAGAACTACAACAGGAATTAGGTTTTTTAACAGACACTTACTGTAACACACTCCTGTATTCCATCAAAAGACTTTTAATCTCACCATAACATCATAATTATAAGTTGCCAAAATGTCCTTTTTAGATATGTAAAACTCCTAGATGTCATTAGCGGACAGCCAAGACCTGGTTTTTCACACATTTTCCACTCACGTGCCTGTTCCCACAGCAGAGTTCCCCATGTGCGTTGACATTTCATCCTACGAGTAACAACTGGCCAAAGAATATTAAATTTTAATATTGATTTTTAATAACATTTACATTATATGAATAACCTCTCGACTTGGAAGACTATGTCTTACGAATATTTCTGAATTATCAGTAAGATGATGAAGACATTGTCACAGGTAATTGATTTAATTGCAGTTTCCATACAGCGCAGGTTTTCCTGCCCACTCCGTAACTGATCGGGTACCTAAACAGTAACGCAGGTTCCTTCCTTTACCTTTCCAAACCCAATGTAAGGTTAAGAAATAGCCCTGAATTAATTGTACACATAGTTTGAAGGTTTAAGCTTTTCTGGAAGGGAAGACAGGAAATGATGACAGAAAATAAAAACTATGTCTACGAAGATCAAAATGTAAGCAGATGCAAAACAGCATCAGAAGCTCATTTCCCTGCTCTCTGAGAGACACATCATTGGCAAGGCAAACTGCTTCTGCAGGAGCCACCTATCTATCCTGCAGGAGACTTGTAGATGTCTGTTTTACATTTGTAGCATGACAACTTTTAAAAATAGGCAAGCCCTTAGAGTTTAGGCACTTGGAGACTCTGTCACAGTCCTGATCAGAGCTGTGCTTGGCATCCCCACTACACATGTACCAGTATTCATAGTCGTCTACAGTTCCCCTTTAAACCTTTATCTCCCACATCTCTAAGTATCAGGAAGGATTTTTATATAATCTTTATATATAATCTTTATATAATCTTTTTTTATATAATCTTCATATATATAAAAAAAGACAGACACAGGAAAATATCGCTGAAGAGATCCTCTGTCCTTTGTATATTTCCATCAAGGATTTCTGCAAGAATATTAAGTAGGAGGGAGAAACAGACTTTCTTTTGTTTCTCTTCAAAACCAAATGTTCTGTCCTAACACTTCACTTTTGTCCATCAAAAGCACACAAATTTACATCTGTTTAAGCACATTTTGCTTATTTCTAAAAATCATAAAAAGGTACATCAATCACATCACATACAAGTGAGACAAAAAGCACATTTTAAATGCTAAATCTGTGTTTAAAAAAATGCTACAAACTAGTCCATCTGGCAATCTAAATTCAACTGTCCACAACTTGGGTTCCAAAGAGAATTAAGTAATATAGCAATCTGAGCTAATATTTTAAAATAGCTTTAAAAGCTGCTTTAAAAACTAATGGTATAAATGACCGTGTAAAGATACATTTTCATCATCCAATCCATCTACACACAGGAATATTTTTTACCAAAATACAGAGTTCAAAATTAAGATTAATTGTAAGCCAAACAATAGCAAGGTCTGTCTCCTACTGGAATAACTCTTTAACCACTACAAATCTGAAATCTTGTTAGGGATGGTCTTCAAGTTAAAACAGTACATCTTTACTTTGAAAGTTATCTTCCTTGACTCAGAAGTCCACTATTAATATTACTTCAGTGGAGTACTGCCAGTATCCATGTAAATCACATCTGTGGTTCATCAGCCATCCCGTGTTCAGGTACTTTGCTCTGAATCATTGATTTCTCCTCAAGCAGATTCCCATAATAGGATGGCTAGGAAGAGTCCTACAATCTCACAGACAGACACAGAACTGTGGAGCCACTGAGGAATTGCTGTGCTTTACCGTGGTGATGTTTGGGGCTCTTGTACACACATATATTATTGCCCAGGTGCTCAGGCTCAGGCAAAGCAGGATCCCAACTAATAGATTCTTTTTTTTTGGTAGAAAAATTATTCAGGCAGTACATTGCTTGCAGCATACAGAGATATACAACATAATACGCACTTATTCAAGCAGCAGTAAAAGAGCATATGGATCAATATGTCTTTAGCTACAAAACTTTTGTTACCTGCAATCCACTAAATTCTATTCTATATCCAACACAGGCTTAATTAGTAGTACCAAAAGCAAGTTTGAACAATTTGTAATTAATTTTTGTGTATTCTCTAAAAATCTCTAGGATGAAAACCATGCCTCTCTTCGGAAAGTCATTTTTTTTTTATTACTTTTTGGTTATTTCACCCCACACGTATAAAAGATCTGCTCTATGTTATATTAATCACACACACAAAAAAAAAAAAAAAAAAAAAAAAGGAGAGATTTTCCATTTGTACAATGCATCTACTTCTTTTCTTTCCTTTCTCTGATCCTCAGCCTGTCTGCTTGTCATGATCGTAGCGTAAGTCTGACATGACATGGTACCTCACACGATTTATACGAATCCTGACTAACAGAAACCCACCTGTCACAGCTAAAACATACCCAAGCCATTTGCTGTACAGTAACAGCAGATTAATCAACAGAATGGCTCATTGCTTAGATACAAAATCCGCTCTGGTTGAGGCTTGGAACAGTAATAAATCCAGACTAGAGAGCAAGTCCAGAGGAGCACTGGTGGTTAAAGCTTCCCTGCTGCTGAGCCAAGCCCCTTACAGCATTGCTGTTCACCACCCAAATTCTTGCAATGCTCCTTCCCTGCTGAGGCATCACAGCATTTCTCTTTTTCACTAAGAAAAATTTGTGGGCTGGGTAAATCCCAACATAACTTACGATGCTTTACCTACCCAACTTGTTCTTGCTTCTTTCATGCAGTGATACTGTTCTTTGCTTCACTCCTCAAATCACTGTTTCTAATTTCTGGACTTCTGCTAGGCTGTAGTCTAAGGCTGGTGAAGTGACACCTCTCCCAATCTCCTATCACATGAAGATATCTTTGTGATATTTTATTCTTTGCTAAAAATCAGACTGCTAGCAACGCATCTGTGGAAGTTTCTAATGCAGCTACTGCTTACAGTCCCAGGTACTTCTCATTCACACAAATACACCTCATATTGTTCCCAAATATTAGGTAATGGTACCTAAGCAATAGAATACAATTTTGTTTGTTTACATAATAGAGAAGTTCTGATAATCTACTAATAAAGAGCAGTTCTAGATATGAAGGACAGGTATCACCTCAACCAGGAGAAGGTAAGCTCAACTGCAACAGAATCCGTATCATACACAAATTTCAGCATAAAATATAACAGACAGGAAAGAGAGTGTCTCCTGTGTAAACCCAAGTCTGACACAAGTGATGTTTTGGTGGGCAGCCAAAGTTCAATGTACCAAACAGAACTGCTAGCCTAAATATGGAAAAAAGTGCCTATAAACAATGATAATACGAAAATCACCTTCCCACTTCCAGGTGTTGGGTTTGGTTGCAGAGCAGTGTTGATGCAGGTTCCTTGTAGAGAAAACTAAGCCATTTGGTCTTATCCATGCAAATGCCAAATGTCATTCAAGTCCTAAGAACCACGTACAAATTCAACCTGCTAACCAAGCATAAACACACCAGAGGTGTTCAGTCAAGGAGGCAAGCCCCAATTTAGGCTGAGGCACAATCTCAGATGTGTACATAGCAAAGATGTAGAGGCTTTGGCACCAACGCTGCAGTCCGTTGCGTGTCTCCTGCTGCACAGCAGTGCTGGGTAGGGGAGACAGAACCCCGTGGGGTAGCAGGCACTGCTGCAGAGCGCCAGGAAAAGAACGGCTACTGCTGCCCCCAGACAAGGACCTCCGCAGTCTTTTGTTTCCTTCCAATTGGCTCAGAGTTCAAGTAGCTGGATAATGCAGTCGTATACATGATAAACATTTATAAATTCAGACAGCTGTGTCCAGAAGCAAAGGATTTCTACAAAACTGATCAACAAAGGTTTCTGACAAGGTAGCTATTTGGTGACGGGGCAGGTATACATCATAGCAAGTATATGCCATATACAACTAGATGTTGGTCCATACTTCTGGTATAGCACAATTTTTCAATTTTAAACAGTGAACACCACAATGCTTCCATTAGCCAATTTCTTTTCACCCAATGCTCACCTTCCTGAAAGGAACACGTTTTTACATGTATAACTTTTATGAAACAATAAGCAAATCAAAGGAGAAATGTACATATTTTTTTTTTAAAGTATATTGATTAATGTTCCATATTAGAACTAGATAACACGTTGGAGGAGAGTTTCAAGAACGCAGCCCCCAAAGTACGCTTTGCCATTCTTTCTGCAGTCACTGTACAACTATTCTCCGATCACTCACTGAGTGTGTTGCCTGTTGACAAAGAAAGAGCTCCCTTAAAAAGAGCAATTTTTAGAAGTTGTTGACAACTACTTCTGCTTTCTGCCAGAGCTCTAAATTTACCTGTAGGAATGCAAGAATGAGCATCTTAAGCTCAACCATCTCAATATATAGTTTCCAAAATGAGTAACACTAGGACTGCTCTTGATATTCTAGAAGTTAAATAATTCAGCCCATTATTGGTATATTAATTTTCTATTGTGAGGCAGTGAAGTCAATAAGCCCAAAATATTCCCCTGATTTTTTATTTCCTCAGATTTAGGATTAATATTTCTTTATGCTCTTTCCAGATGAAGATAGACCCATATTCATACAGTGAAACCACAAGTTTATTTGCAACAGTATGAAAACTTTTTACTATATGACATTGTCTAAAACCCCCACAAAATAAGAGAACTGTGTATTTTCTTGTAAGGAAAAAATATCTGTTAAGGTCCAGGTGACACAGCTGCACTCAAAGAACTGCTAGATTTTACAGAAAACCAGACATTCTTACCCCAGCCTGAACGACCAAAGATGAGATCTTTCAAGTAAAAATTAAACACTCTAATGGTTTGAAGTAAGGAAGTCAGCTGCTCAACTATTTGGGGGAGTTTCAGAATTATTTTTTGAAAAACAAAAAAGCACAAACTAAAAATGCACTAAATTCTGAAAACCCTATTCCTTTAAAAAGCTACAGGGCATCTGTTTGCAAATCTGTAGCTATACCAAGGGCACGAATGCACTAAGCCTCCATTAATCATACCAAAGAGCTAGAATCTGCAGTAAAAGTTAAGCATATACAAAAGCATCATGTTCAGAATAGAAAGATGTGTATTAAAATTATTTGACTAATAGACAAGTTATTTGAAACTCTGACCTTAAAAAAAAAAAAAAAAAAGCTCTTTTTTAACACAAGCTGTATATTAAACAGGCTATTTTGCTTTGAAGTATATTCTACTTTCACATTTCTGTTCTCAGAAGACCGGAGTTAATCCACCAAATATAAAAAACAGCCTTAGATATTTTTTCTTTTAAAGTCAAAATTTTCCTGCTCTGACCTGAACATGCAAGTCAGTATTCGTAGCAAACATTCATTACTAATGCTCCTCAAATTTGTCTAGCTTTTGAACCACACAAATCAGGTACATTCTCATACTTCCAGTGTGACAATAAGAGACTCATCTGCTGCCAAAACAAGAAACTCTTCATTGTTCTAACATCTCATGCACACTCTACAAAGACATCTAGCAGCCACAGGGCCTTTCAGCATCTGGCAAAAGCTCATTAGTGTAGTGTACAGCACAAGTCTGACCACCAGAGAATTTTGCCTGGAAGAACACTGAAATGTGTTCATAAAACTCAGTATGAAATATAAAAGGAATATGATGCTTAGAAGTACCCCAGGCAAACCGACACTTGTCCGATCTGGAAAATCACATTAAAAAAATGACAAATCGGCATATGAAAAATTTCTTTAAAACACCCTAAAATGAAACTAGGAGGAGAAAAAGGTCTATTTAAACTAGTTGTACATCTTTGAACATGATCTGAAAGTAAGGAAATGGGAAACAAGAAACCGGCAGACATTTAAAGAAGAAATAACAGCAGTGCTCATGAGTGAAATAGATGAAGGCTATCAAATAAATTATCAGGTCTGTATATTGCAACTTCAACCAAAAAAAAAGGTAGGTGAAATCAACAGTAATGAAGTTTCCGTTTGATGGACTGGATTTTAAAGGCTTGGGAAGACTGTGAGATAGAAAGAAACCACAGCAAACTTCAAAAGTGGTTTAAGAAGGCTGCACACCAAACCTTCAAACTGAGAAATATCCTTCCATAAAACAGAACATTTCTCAGATACTCACTGGACACATGCCTTTTACAGATAGTCCTATCTATCCTAATCTCCAAATCACAGGTTTCAAGCAACACAAATAACTAACAAAAAAGCTTAGAAGTCAGTACTGAATTCAGACATCATATGGAAAAACAGGAATCCATGAAAGCAGTATTGCTAGTTTCTACAAAAACATTAGACTGACTGTACAGAACCAACACATTTTAGTGCCTTTTAAAGGTAGCCAAGGACTCAACTTGAATATAAAGAAAATCACATTTAACCCAGTCTTTGTGGTAAATCAGACTAGCATACAAAGTTTAACACATCTAAGTGTCTCATAAGAGAAAAATGCAGAAGTACCTGATAAGCGAGTACAAGATACATGATGTCTTGAAGTTCAAGGCAACCAGAATCAGACTATACTACAGTCTGGAAACTTCTGAAAGAAAAGATGCAGCAGCTATTCATGCTAGTTTCT
This sequence comes from Thinocorus orbignyianus, assembly GCA_013400375.1. Lineage (NCBI taxonomy): Eukaryota > Metazoa > Chordata > Aves > Ciconiiformes > Thinocoridae > Thinocorus > Thinocorus orbignyianus. The sequence goes on along the minus strand of VXBW01005589.1, from coordinate 330,740 downwards.
TTTTAAGATCATAATGATCTTGACATGTGATGCACACTGGAAAGTTTACAAGTTCAAGTCTGCATGTTTGCAGATCCTGGAGATATACATTGAGGCAGAAGAAGTGCAACCGGAAAAAAAAATAAAAATACCCAAGTGTTTTTGAGTCAAGTTCTTATTATTTACAGAGGCTCAGAAAGTCAGAAGGGAATATATGCCCCAGTATAACTGCAGGAACTAGTTTCAAATGCAAATACTCACTGAAAAATCCAGAGTAAAGGAGAAACGTCAACAAGTTGTAATATATTTATATTACATTAACTGCTACAATATTATACTGAAGACACAGGGGTAATAGCAATATAAATGACTCCAAATGCAAGCAAAAATAAGTTTCTCAAACAACAGAGACACTATCAACCTTCTTAATTTGAAAGTATTTTCTTTCAGTTAATACAAAATAGACAAGGCTTGATCAAGTTGCTTTTAAGAAAGAGTCCTACTCACTATATCTCTAAAACAGAAAGACTTGTGACCGATCATTCATACTTTGAATCAAGCAGTCTGTTAGAAAGAAGGAAGGGGGGGAAAAAAGTTTCTATCTGTCAGTTTTGACCAATGATGCATTCTCCAACACTACAAAAACTACTTCCATGCATATTTTAATACATTCTAGACTAAGTCAATCTTAAAAGATTTACCAATCTGAAAATGAATGTCTGAGATGAGGTTCTTAAAGTATTCTTTATTAATATCATTAGAAGTTGCAGAAACAACTTTCTTGTAATATAAAGGCACAGGGAGACAGTTTTGATAAAATATTCCAATCAAACAGTTACTTACAGTACAAAAGGACAATTGTAATGCACATACAAACCCCAAACATCTCATTCAAAAATATTTCACCGTGTTCATCAATAATAATGGGCAATGACTAAAAATATAAACTGTTACTGTACAATAAATATCTTATAGGTGCAAACGGAACAAGATTTATTGCTCTCCACAATGTTTTCCCTGTAGTGTTTGTTTTGTGGGATATTTTTTTTTTTTAAAAGTTCCAAATTCCTTTTATAATCAGCTTTAGTAACTTATTTCTGAGGGAACTAAATCCCAAACCAAATCTGATAGGACATTATGACAGTTACTGAACTGCCTCAAGCAGTAACTAGAACCTGCAGTCTTTGTTTCTTTTACAACTTCAACGATCATACTCCACTCACTCATTGTGAAATGTGGTAGATGTTTACAAATCAAATTTAGTGATAAGTCAAGGCTGTTACGGTAGAGCAGAGTTACCCAGTCTGAGAATTCGTATTCAAATAAGTGGATTTTATGACGGAAAACAGCAGGAACTTTCTCTGACAGCTTGTGCCAGAGCAAGCAAGTAAAACCGTTTTCAAATGTGGGGAGGGGAGAAATGAATATTAAAAAGCTGCATTGGGCATTCTGATTTCAGAAAACGAGACACAGGATTGGGAGCAAATTAGGACTACACAGACAAGATGACTAAAAGTGAGAATTTCGAATTCTAAAATGCCCTTAATACAGTCATCTAAGAAATCAAGAAGCACCCTTCATCTTTACATAGCTCCACCTTTTGAACTTCAAGAAAGGATGATCTGCCAGTAAGTTTGCCACTTCTCTCACTTTGTGCTTGCAGCAATTTGGTAAAGCAACAGTTTCCATCAGTCTTTTGATGCTGCATGAGAGGCACACTACTTTGGAAGCTGAACACCCTACCTTGCTCAGAACTCTTTTTCGCTTGTATGAAATATTGTTGTATACATGTATTTAAGAAATACTAGTTTCCTTCACTGGTGTTAAAACAAGTAATATGCATACATTTCCTAAGAGTATCTTTGTGAATAAGACTTTAGGAAAATGGAGCATTATAGCAGTTGTGTAAAAAAAAAAAAAAAAAAAAAAAGGAGGAGGAGCAAGCTTTGAAGTGAGTTCTTGTAGCAGTAACTGAGGTTTTTATATAAACTGTAATTTATCAGAACAGCTCCAAATTCACACAAACCTCAACAGTTCAGTTTTAACTGCACCGGGAATAGTAAAACATAGTTCAGGAAAATGCATTCAGAATGAATACAGCTTAATCAATTTAGCTGGTAAACCAAAAGATTAATATTCAGTAAACTCCATTACAATGAATTCAACAGAATTGGAAATTATGTAAAACAATCTGCTAACCTTCTAGACATTATTATTCAAATTATGGTTTTCTTCTAGCATAAACACATAATTTTAGAAGTTCTTCAAAAAGTAACCAAGAACCACCGAAATTTGAAGTCTGAGAATTATTAGCTTCACTACAGTATAGCATTTTTTCCTTACTGTTTGTTTAGAAACTAATCATTTTCTTTGGGTTTTGCTTACCTACATTGTACTAGTCAATTTTTACTGTTAGTCAAGCTTCTATTCCCAATTTAAATTAATGCAGATCTTTTCATTGTAGTGTGTTTCAAATTATCAAATTATCTCTGTTAAGAATTTGCTCATACCATGATTTTCTGTTAAATGTGTATTTACTGGCATGAAGGGTAGAAGTTTTGTACAATAATTACATTAAGTGATATTTCCAATGGCAGAACTACAAAAGACATCAAATAAATGTTAGTTCAAATAACATTTACATTTATGATCTTAATTAGAAACAAAAACCAAACAACAAAAAAAAACAAACAAAAAACCCCACAATGTCTAGGCATAGTAAAATACAGTGTAATCCCCCCTAAAAGTAGACAGTAAATGTGGGAATCCTGCACTCCCAGTAGGAATGTACTGCACAGCATTAACATGAAAGCCTGTTAAATTTGAGACAATGCAGACAGCTAGATTTACCTGGATGTGAACGCCACTTCAAGGTGTTTAAACCAACACAAAAATGAGACAATGATGTCAGGAAAAAGGCCTCTAAAACAGGCCATCAGCCTAACTTGACTTTCCAAGTAAGAACATCAGCTTCACAAAACTGTGGCACTAATGCAGTTTTATGTAAAGTACCCTTTGACACACAAGCTGTCAATTACGCTATCACAGTCTTTTTTGACCGACTCCCTTTTAAATAGTTAGGGAGGAGAGTCAATAGTAGCTCAAGTTTTAATTCAGTAAGTACCTTGTCTGTTTGCAAAGGAACATTATAACACCATAAAATAATATTTTTATGGTATTTAGAAAACTGATAAACTAGGTGGTTTTTTTATTTTCTCTTTTTAATACGTAAGTTCAAGACTTCATTTTCTATGTGTCTTTGCAATAGTGTTTTAGCCAGTGTTGCAAAAAAATTGTCACCGTGGACTACCTCACATTGTTACTCAGTTGTGCAAGGTATTCCCGCAGTTCTTTTGCAGCTTGGAATCTACCATATCGCTTCTTTGGGTTGGCACACTCATCCAGCAAGGCCTCAAGCCGGCCATCTTTGGCAATTTCAGCTGGGGGGTCATGAAGTAGTCCTCCAGAAGTGCCACGCCATGTGGCATGTCTTGATAAAAGGTTCTGACAAATAGCATAATAATTGTGGTCCACAGTGACACGAGCACAAAGAATCTCTTTCGAGAAGGACAGACAAGCTTCTTTATCACAGTCATCAAATTTGCTTTCATACCATACATCCCAGTTCTCAGGTTTATCTGTGAAATATAAGGAAACAGTAAAAAAAAAAATAATATACAAGTGAGAGAGAGAAGCAAAGAACATATGTGCATCTGAATACAATCAGAAGATCAATACACAGCAAGCTGGAAATATTTAAGCTATAAATCAACTTAGTTTATATGAACTCTTAAACGTTCTAGCCTAAGATTGCATCTGACAGTTTCATATACCCTTCTGCTAAAATGGTTCTTGCAATACAAAAAATAAGGGAAAGAAAGGAAGAGGGTAAAATAGATAGCAAAAGAGGGAAGCAGAAACTACAGCACACTTAGCACATGAAATCTACATTCACACACATAACTAGAGGAAAAAATGTACCACAAAGGAGTAGAAGAGAATGATTCACAGCTGAAGTTGAGAGAAAAACAAACATGCAACATGATTTATTTTAGCAACACCTATTTGGTTTCTCCAGTTGCCCTGGGAACTAACACTAGCAAGCAGTCAAGTGGTCTACCAAAGAACAAAAAAGCAGCACAAAGTAACTGCCATAAACTTCAGAAACACCCAACCTCTTGCTTTAGACGTGGTAGTAACTGAGAAATTAGTATAAAAAAGCAGATGCATTACATGTAATCTTTGAAGAAGGAAAAAATTTTAAAAAGACATTTATATACATTCCTAAACCCTCCTTTATATATATTTTAAAAATTATCAATATTTCAAGGTAAACTAGTCACAGAGCTTTCTTTAATTTAAAGCCTCATTTACACAAAATACCTTATGCAATAATAGGTAAAAAGTTATGAAGTATGAGATCTCCTGAGTTCTTACTACTTTTTGTTAGAAAACTTCCATTTTAAATTTCTAGATTACTGGCAGCTTTGAGAAGCGTTCCTTATCAAGAAGCCTTGGAGTTTTGCAGATCTTTCTTAGCATTGCTATGTACATAGAAAAATTTATCTCTGTTTGGAAGTCGGAGCTAACTAGTGGTCTACCCATTTATAGTGCACTGTAAGCCAGTGCTTCCAGTATTGAAGCACTATGAAGAAAAGGATATTGAAGGATGGCTGCTAAAACTATAAAAATATTATGTAGAATTTGCTCAAAATGGAAAAAAAGCTAGAAAAGGAGAATGGGGAAAAAGGACTTCAGCAAACTTAACTATGATATCGCACATGGACTACAATTAGATGTTACTGTACAATGCAACTGGACAGAACATACATATTCAAATATCTAAACAGGCATATTAATCATTCTAGACAGAGATTGCTTAATGAAACTTTCCAGGAGATAAATGAAATCAGTATTAAATGTCAAGTTTATACAAAGACTGAGAACTTGCTTGTGTCCTAATTTGTTTTCTGTGTTCTTGATTAATTGTTAGATTACAAATAGTGCAGAAAAATCCTATTTAGTTCCAAATTAGTCTGAGAATTATAGACAACAGATGTGAGCATGACACTTTCAGCATCCAGCTTCTGCAAGATGCTACTTGCTCCTATTCCATGTATGCACCAACTTTTTCAGAGTTCATTTGGTAATCTTTGTAACTGAGCAATTCAGACGTGCTCGAAAAGTCAGTTTCAAGTAGCATTATTTTAAGATGGTGGAAAAGTGAATAGGAAAAAAAAAGCAAAAGAAAGTTTATTTATGCGGCCTGTAAGTACTAAAGTAAGTGAACTGGATAGCCAAGGTTTTCTTGGTAGGCTCCGATAATTTTAATCTAAAAACCTTGAGAATGTATAATAAATCCACTACAAGAAAAAAAAAAGAAACCACCCCAAAAAAAACCAAAAAGAAAAACCCCAAACCCAAACCATACTTCCTTGTAGAAAAATGTGCAGATTGAAAATATAGTCTTAAAGTTAATTCAGCAGCACAGCATATGAAGTCTATTTGCAATGCTTAAAAAAATCCATTCACCTAAAGCAAACTGGAATCTCCTGACCTATTGCCATGAACTTCTTTAAAATCTAGGGTTTCATCTTCAATGTCTCTAGCCACTAGGCCTGTAAAGTTTTGCTTATAAGCTCAAAAGGAATATAAACCCATGTAATGCCACTTTGTCGGACACCTCCCCTGCTGCCACTGCTCTGAGCTTTTAGAGTTGACAGAAATATGAATGAATTTTTACTATTCCCATTTGGAAACAGCATTAAAATTACCCATTCCTTCAGTTCCATTATTACAGAGCAGCAACATGAACAACTGAGCCAGAGGCAGGCCATGTAACTAAGGCCAAAGCACGCAGCAAGGCTGTCTTGTCATTCACAGAAAACAGAATGCCAAGACTTTCATCCTGACAGACATCTGAAAAAGAGGGAAGGAACCTCTCTTTTAGCTAAGGTAGACAAGTCCATCAGCTAGCCCATCTGTCTGTCTGTCCATCCATCTGTAGCAACCCATCCAACATCCAAACCCCCTGCTCCCACCCCCACTTCTTCATTTAAGCAGGATTATAGAGATTAAAAGTATATGTAAATCAAGTTCAGGTAAACTCAATAAAAAGAAACCACCCCAAAAAAAACAAGTTAATTAGTAGTCTAATTGCAGGGGAAAGTTAATTGGTTTTTTAATTAGTAGTTTAGTTATTAAGCCAACAAAATGGGTATTTAGTAACTACATGTACTTCAAATATTGTGCTGGCAGAGAAAAAAGCAAGAGACATGGGGTGAGGCAAAGGGAGAGAAAGAAGACACTTACTCTGTCTGATCAACCTTTTGTCTGCTACCAGAACGTTTTCTGCATCTACAATGATAACTTTCCCATCTCTTGGTCCAACTGCAAAGTTGTCAAAGCTGACGTCAAGGAGGTAGAGTGCAAATTCAAAGTCATTATTTGTTAGTTGCTCAGCTATTTCCATTAATTGCCAGGCCAGATCCACTCGTTTCTCCCACGGTGCATTAAAGTAACTCCACAGCTCTTCTCCAACGTAATTGACAGCCACCATTCTTCCACATGCTCCTAAGTACTTTGCAAACGGCCAACCCTCATCAGATGGAAAACTCTGTATATAAAAAGATTTTTTAAAATTTTCATTAGCACAAAACAGCTTAGATTTTAAAAGGTTGTTCAATAAAATTTAGAAGAGACATCTGTAAATACCCATCAATGTACATTTCCACATACTTCTAAGTTTTGATGGGAAAGAAAAAGCACAAAATATGTTTATGTGAGTAAGAGGCCCTGCTGGACTACTGAAGAGAAAGAGTTGGTGGACCTGCAATAATATACAACCCTTATCTTCCATACACTACACACACACATATATATATGTATATTCACATACACATGCACAATTCCATCAACTATCTTTTCTACTGGTGTTTTATACATGTCTGTTGTACTAATCATGGAATTGCCAGAGTTGGAAAGGACCTCCAGAGATTATCCATTCTAACTCCCCTGCTAAAGCAGGATTGTCCAGAGCACATTACTCAGGACAGCATGTCAGGTGTGTCAACTATAATGCGTCTATACTTCCCACCAAGACAGTTATGCATATATTTTTAATTAAAACCAATTTTTAATAACCTAAAGGAAAAAGCTTTGAAAAGTCACACCTTCTTCTCTCCACCAATCTCCCTTCCCATTTTTCCCAGCTGACTGGATTTCTCAGAGGATCCTCACACTTGAAAATCTTGCACAGAAAGGATTACAGAACAGATTAGGGTATAAAAGGAAGCTTAGGGTTTCCTATGCCTCTAGTACTCCTTGACAATCTACCTCTTGAGTAGTTGCTACATACATACTATGTGCTTATTACACACAGCCACATAATATTTTCATCAAAAGTAAAATCTGTCTCCAATAGCAGCTTTCTTGGAAGTTACCATAAAAGACTAAATAGTAATAACTGTCCAGAAGCAATTAAAAAAAACCCAAAAACAAAAAACAAACAAACAAACAAACAAAAAAACCCATGACAGTAGCATATTTTCCCTACTTCAGTTGTGCTAAACTAACACTTAAATATGAAGAGATAAGCATTTAAAAGATATCCTCTATACTATACATCAGGAAGAAGCCATAAAAATATTAAATTTAGAAGCCCCAAATCCATAGAAGTTAGCACTGTTTAAGAATATAATGTACACTGTTCTAAGAACTAGGGCATACCACTATGTGCACATGCTCCTTCCTCATGCACTACCTTGCTATCCTGTCACCAAAAGCAACACAATGAATTCTGCAATGATGATGTAGCAAAGATTTCTATCACACTTGGGCTGAACAGCATGGTGGGTTTCAGTCTGAACGGAAACTTTATACCTCCTGGAATTGATGATGGCAGAAACCATATATGGTAATTGAGAAAAAGAGACACTGGAAGGAAATATCATGTAGAACAGATCTGAACTGCAAAAACAGTCAGTGAAGAGGTGCCCAGCACTCACCCATCTGTGTATGTATCTCACTTTAAAAAAACATTTAGAAAAGAGTGCTTACATACCTAATCATCACAGCCTTAGAACCCACACCTTAATTTTACTTATGTCTGCACTTTTTTGATAACAAAGTTTTGAACATTATACCTTAAGCACCAGGCATCAGCTGATGCTAAGCCAAGGTCAGAATACTGCTGTTGGCCAGAAACACTAGGAGCTCTGTAATACACAAGGAACTACAAAGTCACATTTACTCCCAAGAATCAATACTTATTCTTGAAATGCAAATCGACAGTTAAAGCTATATTCAATTCATACACTAAGATTTCAGCCCTAGTGAAGCCCTGAAAAAACAAAACAAATTTGCTAAGATAGTCATGATAATCAATACAATAATATAAATCACCAATATGCACTCCAGCCTTTACCCACAGAACTTCCTTGCATATGTCACTAGTCATTCTCTCTGTACGCTCCCATGGCAGGAACCAACTTTTTCTAAAACTACTACTAACTGGCCTCTGACCCAAAAGGTCATTGGATCAATGAATCCTCTAGCAATATCCAAGAAGAAAATCCTTATGGCTGTCTTCCCTACCCTCTAAAAGGCGCTGGCGGTAAATACACAGGAAGAAAAAGTAAAACTGAAACACTTGCTTGATGCTGCAAGAATTATTTCTCTTGGTGCTATCAAATTTTCAGGATTTCAAAACAGCTGCAGGTTTCAGGAGGTAAAAGCCAAAATCCTGTGGATGGATTGTTTCCATCTACTAATTTATTCCACTACAAAATTGGAATCGTAGTTACAGGATTTTTAAGTACAAATGCTACTAATGAAAAGGTTTAAGAAAGCACACCAAAGCCTCTGGGAAATACAAGTTTTTCCATGGTGCACCTTCTCCCAGCAATTCATAGGCAGCTACAATTCTGTTCTCACCCATTCTGAATCATTACCTGAAGAAGTACAAAACTATACAGAGGTGACTATGAAAAAGGAACAGCTATTACTGGGACTCGAAACAATACTCCCTCCACCAGCTACCAGCATCACCCCCTTCCAAAAATACCCCAAAAGGTAAAGAAAATGTTTGAGCATTCCTTTCCATTTCTCAGCCACTGGTATTGGAGAAAGTCACTCTAAAGCTGCACATGGCCCTCACGTTGAAGAGTCTCCAGACCAGCGAATCAATTGTCCCACCTAGAGCACATTAATTTCCATCTTTCTCAGGTCTTCCAAACAGAGAGAGAAGGTTCAGGACCCAAGTGTCTGGTCTGGAAGAAGCATGCTCTGTGCCAGCTTCTGTGCTATGTAACTCAAAGCCATTCCCTGGCTTATTCATATCAAGCAAGGATTGTTTATATATCTTATTCCAAATACATACCTGTCGCATAAGAAGGGAATTGATGTATTTTTGATCAAATGGCAGGGGAGAATGTGAAATGCTCAATCCTCCAGCATAAGGGTAGTCTTTACTAAATTTTTATTTTTATACGGTTAAGAACAAAAAAGCAAGTATTATTACCAAAATGATAAAATACTTAACAGAAGGTAGCATCAGAGCATACAAAATTATCACTTTAAGATTTACACGCTACATACAAGCCTTATGATCTCAGGGACACGTGGTTTAATGTCATCTAGCTACTCTCAAGAAAATGAGTTTTCTAGTTTACACAAACGAAAAATGTCCACTTTCCCATTTAAGTGTCTCTTGTCAGAAGGGCATGACTTAACAGTCATTAAAACACTTTTTGTTTGATATAATTAAAGCACTTAATAAAATGTTACAGAGGCCCTAATTGAGCCCATATCTAAAATGAAGGCTGAGTAGCAGGTTAACTCGTACCTAGCTTCCAGCAGTCCTTGGCTGGAGCAATTAAGGACATTACCACTGATCTATGGATTCAAAATTATTTAATATTTTAAATACATTTTTAAGACAGTATAAACACCCATTTGTTTATGTGTTAACATTATTTGATAACTGGATCCTACTGGAAGATGAGCATCCATCCTGGACTATTTGTCTCAAGATGTCCTCTATGGAATTTTCAAGGACTCCTCGAAGTTTCTACATAGCAAATCTTGTCTACATAGTACATGTGAAGAAATTAAAATAATTATTAACATACAGCATTGCCATAGTTTGCTATCTCAATGGCAAAAGGCATTGAGTTAACCTCTAGCACAGCAATTTTAGGGGGAACAACTGTGCTTTACCATTGCAAAGAATAACCTTTCTTGGTTGTTCAAAAGGACATTGAACCTATTCTGTAGTTAATATGGATCTAAGTTTTTGAGGTGCCTAAGTGTCTGGACTTCTACTCTATTCCTGATCTACCCAGAGAGGTGAATCTGACCGTGAAAAATCCTGAGGATGATACAGAACTAATTTGATGGCTTTGAGACCAGTGCAATATTTTCAAGCTGTGATACCATATAATTGAGCAGAACTAAAACTCTCTCACTAACTGAATCTCCTATGCAATAAGGATTATCTGTAGGCTTCAAGGAAATTGATCTGTACGCTTCAGGTCAATTTAGGAAGGCAGCAAGTACGGGCAAGTATCCACTAGTTCAGGGCAAGTCAGGTGATACATTCCCAGTTAAGAAATTGGCAGGGGATTCTTTTGCTTGTTTTGTGGTTAGCAAAATAAACTTCCAAGAAACGAAGTGTGTGCTAATTCAGTGCTCCTTACTTAATTCTACAAGCAGACCAATACTATGAAAACTCATGCCTGGGGCATCAATAAACGCCACCAAAATGAGATTTCATGCACATTTATCACTACTGTATTCAGCCCTTGATCAAAACAAACCAATAAGCAAACAGCAGCTGTCCATCAAATGAAGTCAGTTATTTACAAAGGAACATGTCATTTCACTCAAAAAGAAGCTATTAAAAGGAGTTGGTGCTAAGGCATAACCTCCAGACAACTCTGAGCAAGCAAAAATTTTTAATTCCAGTGAGTGGGATCAAGGCACTTATGTCAAAATTCAAAATACTGCCTATCAGCTTCTATCAGGAAAAAGCCATGAAGCTTCGCATTGGGTAAGTCCAAATGTGTACCTATCAGTCCCATACCTATGCAAGCCTACTTTATCCATAACTTACAAACTAAAATTTGTATTAAGCATGACTTTGGACCACCCCACTCCTTCTTCACCTCCCTCCTTTCCTATATTCAAGTCTTGCTCTGCTTATACCTTTACCTCCCTTTCCAAATACAAATTTAGTCATAAACAGTTGAACCTAGCAAAGGTCATGCTACCATTGGAAGCAAAGGAGCCCATCCCTCCCAAACCATCAAGCACACTCATTTCAATCCCCTCCTTGATGCCTTTAGGAAAGCTCTCCAGCTAGTACTTGCTGGGCTGGTGCTCAGCTGGTTCAGTAGCCTGATGCAGCTCATCACATCACCAGAGCATGCTAGTACTGACAGAAGGAAGGGAGAAGGCCTGAACAGCCAGGTGCAGAAGAGAGGAAAGGAGCTAAGAGGGCCTCTCCTTTCCAGCAGCAGCAGGGATTTATGTAATGGATTAAACTGTTTTTGAAAGTACAGCGTTAGTCACAATGGCACACTGATCTTCAAAACACATCCATTATGCTCCCTGCATTGTGTACACTGAATTTCACTTCACGCAAGAAATTCCAGAAGAAGTCCAGTTTATTAAGAAGTGAACATCCCAAACATTACTAGTAAAATACCCGCATGCCATACTGTAACACAGATATATTTATAGCTCTGAGGCAATAAAAAGATCTTTTGACAACAGGAGTGTAGGGAATCCTGCCAACATCTGCACATGTACAAACAACATCTCTGTTTTGGCTCCCTTCCAACTGGCATGTAACAGCCACATCTACACTTCATTACCCAAGTCAGTAGCCGAAGAAGGGGATAAAAATATATACAAGCGCCTCATTCAGCAGTTTTATATTCACTCAGTGAATCTGACAAGAATATTAATTAAAGTGCAGATCCGTTGTCTTTGCAAGCACAGATTTGTATCATTTTGCCCTATTCTATTTCAAAAGCATTTTTGCAGCTAACTTAACGTGAGGATTTTTTATTCACACATTAATTTTTTTTAAGCCAGGAAGACATGAATACATTTGTACAGTCATCAAACATGCTATTAACAACGTGCATTTAGAAACAAATTACTTAGTAAATAGCTGTCAAAAATCTCAGATTTCTGTAGAGTAATGCATCATTTTTATTTTAATTCTCAAAATATTAGTAATATAAATATCTAATTAGATAATTTTGTACTTGAATGCGCAATTCTAAGACTGAAAAAATGTGCATTTGACAATTAAGATGAAAACTAAGCTCTTGTTCAAAACCAGAAACAGCTATCTGACAAAAGAATCTGCAGTTCTGATGCACCCACTCAGATTTTGTCTGTGAATACACACACAAATGCCATGGAAACCACAGACAATTAAGCTTTTAAATGTGTTTTAAAATACAGTAAAGCATATGCAAAATTACAAACAGGTAGCCTAGTGAGTTTTCTCTCATTAAAGTTGTTATCTTCTTCTATTCACAGAGAAGCATGCACAACCTAATGGAAAGATGGAGAACAGTAAATATGACAAAAACTTCTGCTACCTGTATTCTTAATGACACATACATCAAAAAAATATTTCAGTTGCTCTAATTAGGATAGCCACAAGATAACTCTCTAAGTAAGGCTTAAAAACCTAAGCCAACACTGTCAAAGGGAGAAAGGGCACTTTGTTCCTGAAAGAATAATACTGCATTTATGCCTTTTTTAAAAAATACACTGTAGTCTCAGAATAAATACTGAGAATCAACAGGGTGAATTTATCATTTCACGGAAGCATAAAACGTAGTATCAGTGAATTTGTCTCCCTCACTTCCATCTGTCTAAACATAATAAGATATACAAATCTGCCACTGGTTTTGAACGTTCAGAGCTGTGAATTAGATCATTCAGTAAAGACTCACCAGCTTGAAGCTGATAAGGCCTTGGTAGTCTGCAATAACACAAATCCCCTTTGAACTAAACATTTAAAAGAATATTATCATAATCAAACACATAATTCACCCTAATAATCAAGTCAAAAAAAAAAAAGCCAAAAACAGTTTAAGTAACAGCTGACATCTTTGAGCTACTGTTTTACTGTACCATTAAAAAAAATAAGATTTTCATTTTCAAAACCAGTATAGAAGATGCTACATGTTACTACCAATTTTTTTTATGAAGTGAGTTCCATCTAAAAATAAACCAACCAAAGAAAAAAAAACAGAGCTACACCTTAAGTATGACAGAATTAAAAAGCAAATCAGAGTGGGGACTTCTGTTCCTATTCTAAAGGCCTTCATGGCAAAATTACACTTTTTGTGACATCCTGCCTAAAATCATCCTACTGAACTGTGTTTGCCCAGGCACAAACTGGCATGGCATGTACAATTTCAATATGCTCTTCCCCAAAAGGAAAAAAAAAAAAAAAAAAAAAAAAAAAAAAGAGTTTGCTCTCACAGAGTACTGTTGATTCTGCAGTGTAAACAGAAGCAGCACTCGTATTAGTCACCAAGGCAAATAAGTAAAGCGCTGTAACCACCCAGACCTGGAGAGCAGATTTTACAATTAAACTTTTCAGATCAAAAGAGGTTAAAAAGTGCAGTCCAAATGCAGATGCCGTCTTTTGTCAGGAATTGATCTGAATTCTAGAAGATATGTATTCAAATGTATTTGTGAATTCTAGCGAGTATAATGAAAACACTTTCATTCTCAACTATATGTCAAATCATTTGATACTCGACTAAAACTCCCACAGACGTTAAGCATATACATATATACATAGCCTGCACACATACAGTAAATAGTAGATTTTACTGAATATTCCAGTATGGGATACCAATATTCCAAATAACAGTATTCCCATTGAAACTACATTTATTTATTTGTCTTTCTTCAATTTTATTACATTATACACAGTTAACTCATACAATTCATGCCAACAAAAGGTACCTACCAGCCTTAACTGACACACTATAGGATAAAAATACACAGACAACTCTAAATATAAACCCACTAGGATGCTGCTGAATGGTTAAGCTGAACACTTGAATTGTAAAAGTTACATTTCACAATGTTAGCAGAAGTATGTCATTTCTCCAAACAAATTAATGAATAATGATTGAACACAAGAAACACAGTACAGGAAATTTAAAGTTGCACTGGTTGCTACCCGTTCACATCAGTTTGTAGTTAATAAAAATTTGTTCAGATTAAATTTGCCACAGATGAAAATGATCACTATCTACTCCTCATCAGTCTGGAACACACTACTATGATGAAGTCCTAGCAGAGACGGCCTACTCTCATTTCTGAAAGTTAATTTGTGAAGTCAAAGAGACTAAAACAAAGCCTCAATTACTTCATTCAGGAAAGTAAAATACAGCTGCCCCTCTACACCACACACACCAGGAGTAAATGGACAACATCGGTAGGTTAAGGTTTGGAATGTGGGATAACCCACTTCTTTTATGTTACTGGGAACTGTTCAGAGTTATAATTTATCACAAGGACTTCTACTTAAGTCTGTATAGTGATTTCTTAGCAGCCTCTATATTAAGACAGACATTCATCCTAATACATACCCCAACAATAACTTGAAGAATTCCTACACTATTCTAAAACACTCCTATAAATTTACTTATATGTCATCACTTTAGGAAAGTTTCACCAGAAAGAAGGATTAAAATAGTTTTGATCATTTAAGGAACGTAATTAAACACGGTAACATTAAGAAGCATGAACCAATTCTGGCCTCATACATATATTACATGTCATTGTAAAAAATAACTCTTTAATCTTCAATACAAGCATATCAGTAGAATATTCTCATAACACAAGGCTACTCAATTTTAATTTACAAAAACAGTAATTTTTCTTATTTTGAATGCCCACAATGGAAATTAAGGGATGGACAAGAAATTCACCTCCTTTCTCCACAACATTTAGAAAACAAAACAAAAAAATACAAAACAGGAATCAAGAAAGACTAAAGCCTTACTTCAATATCTGAAATTTAAATCCCTTTCTTTCTGAATTATCTTTCCATAGGTGCCAGTCAACTGATTCGTGCAGAAAAGAATTTTAAGAAAAGTTAATACCTGAAAAGAAAATAATTAAAATCTATTTACCCATGAAGTAGTCCTGGACAGTCCTTAAACTCGGTTCATGTTTACAGCAAAATGAAAAAATAACTTCCAAAATAAGTCCAACAGCACTGGAGTAATTTGAAGGGAGGACGAAGCAATGATTTACAATCATCTGCAGCAGATTAGAGTGAATCTTTAAAATGGAATAATGTATGAGATTTCAGACAATCAAATTTAGATCAAAAAGCCTCAAAACAACTGGAGGTAACATAACTATTAACAACTGATCTCAAACAACTATGTTTTAACTTCTTCGTAAAGATCAGAGGAAAACATTCAACATTTTAAAATACACTAAAAACTACAAACTATGTCATAATGCCAGTATCTCTATGAGATATGACTTACATAATGCAAGTCCACTGGAGGACACATCAGGTAGTCAGATAACTGCCTTAAATCCACTACTTTATATTTAGCATAGCAATTACGCTCCGGAAACATCAAATTGAATAATGAAAAAAAGTTTCAAAGGCACCAAGTATTAAAACTGGATGGCATTCTACCAACGTACTTAGAACAGAACTACAGAAAATAACCTGTGACTAGAACAGTGTGTATGAGAAAAAACCAACCAAAACAAAAAAAACAAAACAAAAAAAAAAAATTCCTAGGTGAAGAAAGTTGCCCGTTTACTTTTTACCAAGTTACGTATGGATCAGCAAAATAATTCCATAAAATGTTTGGCTAAATTGCTATTCTGAGTGAACTGAGCACAAGAAATTCTTTCAAAGAAATCACAGATAATGTTTTAATTCATGTTTACCAGATGTCAATTATTGTTCTTCCCGTAACAAAACCAAACACAAACCGCAATGATAGCACGAAAAGAAACCAGAAGAATTTTAGGTTATGTGGCAACAGACTGCTCATGCAAAGTAATTATACTGTGAATAGAGATACAGCTGTTGGGGTTTGTGTTCTGTTTTTGGTTTGTTTTTGGTTTTGTTTTCCAAAAGGAATAACAATGATCAGAGGTTGTGAGGAGAACAAGGTCATTTAAGTTTAAGTATTTAGAAAGCTAAATAAGTATCTGAGGGAAGGGCAAAAATTTACACAATCTATTAATCAATGCATAAATACTGCTATTTTCCATATAGGTATTGGAATTTTTCTTAGGGTCAGAAAAATAAAAGTCTTTGAGACTTGTAATTTACATACAAGATATAAATGTTCACCACACTTAAATAATGTCCATTTTAAGCAGGCTTTTTGAGACTATAGCTCAAGACAAAGTTGCAATAATGCACCCTGGATATAATTCACAGACACCTATAGTTTGAAAAAACTGTCGCACTACTTGCAAGCATTTTATTTACTTTTATTTTAATGGCAAAGCTTATGTGCAAACTTCAAGTTTTCTCTGAAAACGAAGCAAATGCACTGCCATTTTAACAGTGCATCTGGTGGTATTGTACACCAAATACAATAGTCAGCACAAAGGCAAGAGTACTGTAAGATCAGCTGTAGATGCACTTTTGCTACAAGTACTAGAACCTATGTTTCAGTTTCTCTGGGACAGATGTAATCTGTCTTTCACAGCTAACCATCAGATCTCAGGAGAAATATAACCACTTCACTGGAAAAACCCACTGTTTTCTTATATACACAATTTTCTTATCCAGAAACAATTTTTTACTCCAGCAGTAGCGAGTTATACTGGAGTTTCCAACTCCCAGAACAAGGAATTGGAGGGTTTTTTCATGTTTAAGTACAAAGCTCACAGCTTTGCCACAGGCCTCCATGTGTTGGACAGTGCGTGGTTACACACTGCGGCTTGCAGCATGGCAGCTATGGTGGCACAGTGACAGAAACTCAAAATCTGTTAAGTGACAGTGGCTCTAAATAGGAAATCTGGAGGCTGATGGAGATCAGTGCAGGAGCTCTATGGAAAAATAAGACGTGTATCCAGAGAATGCTTAACTACCTCCTCAAATCTTTCTGTTGAACTGCCTTCATTTTGGAAGAATTCTTGTTAGGAATGGGGTGTGGGGGGGATTTTTCTAAGAGTCAAAGACTGAACCACAAGCAATCTTAGCCTCTATTAAAATTAATAATAGGCAGCAAACATTTTTGGGTCTACAACAGTAAGTTTATGGTTCTGTTTGCCATTGAAGATAAAAATAATCATGTTACTTCATAAAGTTGAATAGCATCCATTATTTGAGCACCAATCATAGTTAAAAAAAGTGAAGATACTTTCTCCATTACAGTTATTCTTAAAAGGCAAGCTAGAAGATGACGTTGAGTGAAATTCATAGAATAAAGACAAATCTACTTACATCCATGCTGGTTCTATGAATTCTGCAAGAAACGAGTATTCACACTGCACTCAATCTGTGATCCAATTTATTTTAAAGATTTCGCTATTTCTTCACAAGGCCACTTTGGCCAACCTATCTTTGCAAGTGTTTGATGCACACAGTCATCATACGAATCAGATGGCATGCACAGATCCTATCCTCCAGGTGATTCCTAATTAAAATACTCTGCCATTAAATGAGTTGAAGGGAACAGCAACAAGTTTTGTTGTTGCTTTTGTCCAAATAAGCTGTTCATGTTTACATAAAACATTGGTTTAGATGTATCAAATTTTAATTACAGGTTAGAAAGAACTTCACTAAAAAGTATTTTCATTTACTGCGGAGAAAGGACTATTAGAGGAAGGAAAAAATCAAAACCTATCAGAAGTTAGATCTTAAATGTTTACACTTCTACTTAAAAAAATTATTTCCTCAACCCTCACATATGGGTTGTTTCATTTAAATGTGAATCCTGATTTAAAAAAAAAAAAAAAATGAGAGGATTTAAGTAGTGACTAGTTTAGCAAGGTTCTACAAAAAGTAAAAATAATACTTTAATACTCAGAAAAATATGTGAACTGTACCAACTAATAATGCAGCTGTCCTTCCATTTGATTCATCAAGTAAAACAGCAAAACAGGCTGAATTTTTCACTGAGTACACCTATGCAACTGTTTAACAAATGTGCATAAAGAATGTTAACAAGAAAGCCATGAAAATACAAATATTGAGTCAGGATTACAACAAGCAATCTATATGAAACTGTACTGGTTTACTACTGCTTCAAAGTTTGTAACAGTTGTATCATGCTATGGGTTAAAGCCCACCTGAAAACTTCCTACAGCAGAAGCTGCAAATCTGTTGAGACAATACACAGTTCGTAAGCAACAGCAATTTAGGAATAATCCATACTCAAAACAAGCTTCAAGCTAAAATCCCAGTCTCTGTTAAAAAGTCATATAATCCACAAACTGCTAGCTCTAGTAGATGACTAAAGTGAGTTTTCTACTATAAATCAAAGATCAAGCTTTAAATTCAATGCCTTTTTTTTCTTTTGGTTGTTCCCGTAACTGAATTAAATAACACAGAACTTTAATGCACTGAACACGAAGAATTTAGAAGTTCTCTCTGCTTCCAAACCAAAATTGTTATTCATGACAGTGTTTCAAACAGTCACAGTAGTGTGTCACAAAAAGCTCAAGACAAAAACTAGCAGTACTAGCAGTACTTTTTCTTGTGCCTTCCAGTGATAAGCAGCATCAGTTCAATGTATCTTATTTATTTATTTGTTTGTTGTAAATTAACTTGGATCCTTCTCATGATGTCATGCCAGTTTCCTTTCTTGGAAGCAACTGATTTTTAGAACAAGCCTACAAGTCTCATTCTCATGCCAATGTCTGCCCTTGCCAATGCTGCAGAAACTGTAAGATGTTTTATATACCTCAATGCATAAGTAAACGCAAACTCCTCAGTAGCCAGTTATCACTTCTGGAAAGTAATTTCATCTCTTATAAAGATTACCTTGTATCTTGTCATTGCAGTAGTTGCATAACGCAGAATTATCCATTCCCTGCATGTTCCTCAGGTAGAGGCTGAGAATGGAGTGGTGTGACATGTTACACAAATGTGAAGAGTTCACTCAGATTCATATATTTAATTCCCAACTAAGGGAATGTATTCAAATCTCCAGGATTCATTAACAAAGTTGATGAATGCTTTTTCTGGAGAATACATTAAGAGTGTTTCCACACACAAAACTGTCCCAAAGTTCTCCAGAAATATTTTCCAGGATATGCCTATACATCAAAATTTACAAGACTCTGCAAAACACTTTTGATCTGGTAAGAAATAACAACTTTACCACACTGGACTGTCAAAGGCTGGCTCACTTCCCACCAATGTGACCTGCCCTGCTCTCACCAGTATTTTCACTAAAATAAATGGTTAGCAAAGTGCTTGCTAAGTTCATGTCCAAAGATTTTCATCTCTTCAACAGATTTGCTTGACAGCCTCAGGGCTCATCCACAGCTTATCAAGAAG
Source organism: Thinocorus orbignyianus (assembly GCA_013400375.1). Lineage (NCBI taxonomy): Eukaryota > Metazoa > Chordata > Aves > Ciconiiformes > Thinocoridae > Thinocorus > Thinocorus orbignyianus. The sequence continues at coordinate 311,218 of VXBW01005589.1, read as the reverse complement.
TTGACAGGAATCAAGGCTCTTAAATCAACCACTGCTGGCTGCCCACTGCCTTTGATCCACATCACAACAGTGAACAGTGCAACTGTGTTGTACCCTTTGTTTGCAAAGAATACATTACTCCCACAAATTACAAAGAAACATACAGAGCTGTTTCCTCGCCATCTAGTTCTATGCTCAGTATGTTGGAACCAGTGTTCAAAACCAAAACTGCAAGTTGTATGAAATGAAGCCAAAACAAATCAATTCTCAAAGAATTTCCAAATATACTCAGCAAAGCAAAGTAGTTTTGATTTTCTGACTAAAGTGGAGTTTCCTTTTTCACCGTGCTCAGGAGTAACTTTATGGCAAAATGGAAGAGACACACTGTACCCTGAATCAGCTGAGAAGCAAACTGGAAACTTTGAAAACAAAACCCAAGAGCTGTATGTGGAAAGACTGAAGGGCAGAAGGTATACTACCCAAACCTATATTTTTAATTAAGTAGAGTTCATAAATGAATTCTCTAGAAGTTAATCAGTAGGTGAATTTGCTGGAGGGTAAAGCTTGCAGCACTGCTTTTTCAAGCATTAGATATTTTTTGGTCTCTCACCAAAGCAACAGCAGATGTTTATAACAGTAATCATGCAGCAATGCTTTCAAACATATTTGAAAATATTCTTTTTATCATGCAGCAGATAAAGGCAAGGACAGTTCAGTAGTTAGACTAAACAATTCCAAGTCCAAACTTGTACAAAAGGCGTACTTGGAGTTCCCTCAATAGCGTTAAGAGCTGAAATGCAAAGCTTCTAACCTAAACAGACATGCAAATAGAAGGAACTGAGTGGTGCCACAGAATAAAAGAGTTTCCTACAAACTTTTCACCAAAAAACCATAAGTCACATAACTAAGAAATTTCTGGTCTGTGCACATAACCAGTCTTCCTAACTAAAAAATATAAAACATGTAGCTGCTGAAAATAAAATATCGTTCATTTATTTGACACTCCATTTTCAGGTTATAAAACACCTCTTTCTAATTTTTACCAACAGAAAAACAAAATTTACCTTCAGTTCACGTAAGAATACGACATAGCACCCGAGTCAGTTTTTGACAAGGAAAGCATAACAGCATTACAGTAAAGTCTCTACCCACTACCTATTAAACTAGATCCTAAGAAACTAATCACTGATTCCCATCGCTGCCTGGTGATAGATGTATTATGGAAGACGCCACAGAATTAAAGCTTAAGACTTAACTGTGAGAAAGGCACACATCCACCAAAAATCATCTCCCGGCCCTGCAGAACAGCTGCTTGCTTTCACCCTTCGCTACCCAAGAGAAAAGCAAGCTCCCTGCCCAGCCAAGGAAGGCAAGAAGGATGGAGAACAACTTAGAGCCGTGAGGCACCGCAGCACCGACGAGGAAAACCCATCAAGAAAACGCACGAAGTCTTTGAGGAAGAATGAGTGAGATCAAGAAACACCTCCTAGCCGGAGCGGGAATGGGAGACCCCCTCCTCGGCCCACCTTGCCGGTACCTTTGCATGAGAGCGGCTGTTGGGGCAAAGAGCCGTACGAGCCCGGCTCCCCGGCCAGACGCGGCCCCCTGCGCCGGGCGCGCCGCAACAGGGACCCCGGCCATGGCGGGGGAGGAAGGGCCACAGAGGGCGATGGGCTGGGAGCGGGGTCCCAGAGAGAGGCCCCGTCGCCCCTGTCCGGCAGGCGGGGGCGAGGGCGCGGGGGGCGCTTACCTGCAGCACCAGCGGCTCGGGGTTGAAGGCAAGAGTGATGAGGAGCTGCATGCGCTCCGAGTCCTTCAGGTTGCGCAGCAGGAAGCTGCCCGAGTCCTTGGTCTCGGCGTAGCGGCGGACGAGGCGGTCGAGCAGGCGCTGCGAGGGGCAGTGCACCAGGTCCGACCAGCCCTCCACGGCGTCGGGGGTGAGGAGCCGCACGTCGCCGTTGAGGCTGGCGAACTCGGTGGCGTGCAGGGCCTGCAGGAGGTCGCAGCGGCCCCTGCCGGTGGCACGGCGGCAGATCTTGGTGTCGATGTCGGCCAGCTCCTGCGCCGAGCCCAGCCGCTTGAGGACGACGCGGCGGCTGCCTTCGCGGGGCTCCCCGTAGCGGGCGAAGTAGACGTTCTTGACGTTGAAGAAGTCGAAGAGGCGCAGGCGGCCCCAGCTCTCCAGCCGCAGCTGCCCGTTGAGGAACTTGCGGCACCAGCTGGTGCCCCAGCAGGCCGGGCACTTATTGAGCTGCAGGAAC
>VXBW01005589.1:290037-308553 GCA_013400375.1 Thinocorus orbignyianus | reverse complement strand
CGCTGTGGTCCCGTCGCTGTCGGCCGGCACGGCGGTACCGGCGCCAGCGCTGCTCAGGCCTGCCGCTAAGCGGCCGCTCGCGTACAAGCATCGGCGAGCGGCCGGGACTGACCCACGCGGCGGGACCCGGCCTCTGACCCGAGGAGAAGGCTCGGCCCCAGCGGTGCCGGCGCGCCTGGCTGGCCGGGCACCCGCAACCTGCGGGGGCTGGGAGCCCCGCCTGGCGCGCCGGGTTCACGGTGCTTTTCATCAGGAAAGAAGCCCCGAGCTGCGGTCCGTGGGAAGCGGCACACGGCTCCGCGGCTTCAAAGCGACTGAGGCGGCTGCACAAACCAGTTGGGTTTGCTGGGGCCACGGGACGGTTTTTCCAGTTTCAAGTTGCAGTGCTGGCCTGCGCGGTTACCGTGTTCGGTAACGCCTCGGGTTTACCGTGGGATCGGTACACCTGGCGCTTCCACAAGCGCTCATCCATCCCCAGCCCCGAGGGAAGCACCGACAGGCTGTAGCCACCCAGTCAGATGACGGCAGGAGGCAGGGTCCGGTGCAGGCTGCCTTCCCAAAGCCTCCGTGCCCTTGTCCCTGGCTGCAGGTCAAGAACCGTTCTGTAACAAGAGCAGAAAAAAAGTGATTAAGAAGGTGAAAGTCCTAATTCTTCCAATACTGCTTTTCCTAAAGTGAGCCTGTACTCTTCCAAGCTACAGACAACCCTCGTATTGCCTGTTCCATCTCAAAAGTGCAGTAGGGGATGTGATCTTTAAGGGAAGTGTAGCTGACTGGATAATTCCCTGTTACTTCATTTCCATTATACAAATTTAAGAGCTTAGTTTCTAGAATATTACATCTGCCTTTTCACGTTAGCATGTAATTACCTCTGTTTTCACTGTATTTTGACGTTTATTTGTATAAAACCAGCTCAATAAATTCATTTTACTGAGATTTTGTCACTCTTTTGAGTGTGTACAGTGAACTTGCACCACTTGTGTATACCGAGCGTGACCGTATCTCACTCAACATGCCCTATTAAATGCTGTTTGGAGAGTCAGATCATCCAGTCAGCAAATTCTAGTCTACAAACCATTAGTTTTATTAGAAAATAAATATAAAGACATAACCAATATATATAGTCTTCCTTAACTCAGGTCTTCACTTGTGGATACACTGCTAGATGCCACATTTCAAAGAATAATAATAGATCCTGAAAGATTAACTGATTTTTTTTTTTCTGGATGTAAACTCTAAACTCACCAGCCAAACATGTTTGGTTTTCTTTATATGCTGGTAGTGTTTTTTTTCTTCTAATAATATTTAGTCTGTAACTTAATAAGTCAACAACAATCCAAATGTAAACAAATACATTGAATTAACATTTATTTTCTACATTGCTTATTTCTCAGGCTTTCTCACAGTTACAGGGAAACAGCTTGATCCTTCTGAATATGAACAGAGCATTTTAATCTTTACTAGATGAAATTACCATTTTAAAGGACAAAGAATCTTAATTTAATATGTCTTCCAAAAACAATGTAGTGTTCTTAAAGCATTTAACATTGCAAATCCATAAACAAATAAATACGTCTGTTTCTAAACAGATTAGAAAACTCGTTCTGAGTAACATAAAAGTTGCTGTTGTTTTTTGTTTCATTTGTATTCACTGGAGACTTTGGGAGGTGTTTCTGAGTTATAAAGGGAGGTGGAGGCTGCCTTTTTATACCATGTGGCTGTAATTTGGTTTCACAGGTTTACACATTTGGCATAAAGAAATGAAGGAGACTGAAAGTAAGATGCAGCTGATTCCATTTAGAAGACTTGGAAGTGATAAAATAAGTTGAGGCAGAGTTGGTAAGTAAAAGCAAAGGTGGGAGAGCAACTGAGTAAACATTGTTTTATGAGAATGACAGATGTATCTTGTAACTCTTAAAAAAAAGCATGAGTTGTGAACAATCCATTTCAAGAAGAAAGGGGAAGCCATTTCAAGGTGGAAGGGAATGCAAAACTGAGTAGATAATGCACTGTAATATATGTATTTTCTGTTTTTCTACAGCTGTCTTCTTCTGACTAAGCTTCAAAATAAACAGCAGTAGTTTTCCTGTGAAGACTACATTATATATGACAGAGATTGTTCTGACTGGAATAAAAATACAGATCAGCAGTGGAGTGCAAGGGCAGGAAGTTCTTCGATGTATAACAGGTTTGTTTATTTACAGAGGGCTTCTTTGCAGTGGCTCAGCAATGAGGTCTCAGTTTGCTTTATGTTATAAAGTGTCATTCTAACAGTTACCTATTATTACTGGCTCCATATATGGATTTTTTACATATCCCATAACAATGTTGTGTTGGAGTTATCCATAGACCCTTAATGTAAGTGGACATAACATATTCCCACTGTTTTCACAGACATCAAGAGCCCTCTTGAAAATCACGAATTATATGGCTACAGAGACATCTTATACTATATTAAATTATCTAGTATATTGATTTAAAATAAGACTTGAATCCAAGCCTTCTCTCTCCATAATGAGAAAGCAAACAGCCACCCAGAATTTTAACAGTTTAGGATGAAAAGATAATCCAGCAACTCTTTGTAAAGGTCTGATAACAGACTGGCTTACTAGGCACTTCACTGTGAGCTGTTCTATTTGAAACTACAGAATGAGTAGCTGTCCAAAATGACAACTATCTCAAAATCTTTGCAAATACTGCAAAATAGTCTGGAGTATCTTTTTTTTTAAAAAAAAAAAAAAATAAATTGTCTTAGAGACTCATTCCCACATTCAATCACAGAATCACCTTGTCACTTTCAAAATAGGGATCACTGTCACTTTAAACAGGCAAGTCTGAAAGATGTGTCAGGAAGAACAATTCTAAATGCTGCACCTTTATAATCAAGAGAGTTTACATATTTCTGTTCACATGCATTAGACTGACTGCATACGTATGGTTCAGAAGCAAGTCTCACAGGAATAGCTGCAGTAGGTATGCCTGAGATTCCTGAATATTTTGCTTTATAATATTGGGGGATATCCACAGATTGTGACAAATGTTCAATATCCTCAGACATCTTTCAAATTTGATCTCTTGACAGAAAACAGAACAAAAGCAAAGACATCTGGATGTATGGCTGGGCTTGTAAACTATCTATCTAGCCAACCATCCATCCCAGAGAGGGAAACTGCAGCTGTCTCAGGATGTGTAGCATAACCTCTGCTCTGCGTTCTACCTTCTGCAGATTCCAAATCTATTTTACTATGTTGTACCACTTACTGTATGGCAAAATGAAACTAGCATTGTGATTCTGGAAAAATAACACCTAAAACGTGGTTTAGGTTAATCTGTGGGAGGGAGTTTCCTTCTTTTAACCAATAAGCAACCACAGTAAATTGGTATTTTAATTGTCTATGTACAATACTAATTCCTGCTTAGAGTACAGGCAAAAATGAAAAAAAAGCAACAAGGTTACACTTCTTGTAAATAATCATCACATTTTTAATTAGGTTGAATTTTGTGCACATAACATATTGTACATGTAGCAGCATAACACAGAAACACTAACTCCCTAGAATTTTTGCCGTGAGGAATTTGGTGTTCCTCAATTTCTTATTTTTTTTTAATTGCTGTCCAAGTAACGTGTGCCTTGAACAACTGAATAATATTCAAGGTATTTTGCTCAATCAACATCTTAGCAAGTGTGCTTTATCACCACAATATGAACATTTGCTGAATTATTTGACAGGCTGAGAGAGTTGGGGTTGTTCGGCAAGGCTCCAGGGAGACCTTATAGCAGCCTTCCAATACCTAAAGGGAGCCTACCCCTGTTTATCAGGGAGTGTAGCAACAGGACAAGGGGTAACATTTTTCAACTAAAAGAGGTGAGATTTACATTAGATATTAGGAAGAAATCCTTTTCTGTGAGGCTGGTGAGACACTGGCCCAGGTTGCCCAGGGAAGCTGGGGATATCAAAATCTGCAAAAGTATTTTTAAGTTCTCATTTCCCTTTCCTCACATCTTCAAGTATAGATTAAGGCTGGCCATTATTTTTGTCCTTTAAAGTCAACATCTATTTTTGTTCTGATGTATTATGTTGGTGCAACAACATTTGCCCCATCCCTGGAAGTATTTACGGCCAGGCTGGATGGGGCTTTGAGCAACCTGCTCTAGTGAGAGGTGTCCCTGCCCACAGCAGGGGTGTTGGAACTTGATGATCTTTAAGGTCCCTTCCAACTCTAACCATTCTATGATTCTATGTAGTCTTTCGGTTTCAAGCCTTGGAGTTGGTGAGGATTAGCTAGAAAACTTAGCGTTAATGTGATTTTGTGCCATAAGAAATAACTGCACAAAGGGTAACAGAAAAAGTCCCTTCCATACCTTTCGTCAAATTCAAAAGATGAGAAGATTTTCCAGTAATTCAGTTTCAGAAAGTCTTTATTATCAGTACTTCAAAATTTTTATAGTATCTATAGTAAGTAGTTATAAAGAAGTTTTCCTCCCTTGCCAACCTTTCCAGGAGGAATATATAATAGGGGCTTCTGTTCCAATAGGCCTATTTTTAGTTTTATGTTTTTTAATGTCTCATACTCCAAGAGCTAAAAATCCAGTCAGTTGTCCTCTGGTTCTACACTGTACTGTATTTTTACATTTTCAGAGATGTCTTTAGATCCAAGCTATGCCATTCTGCTATGCCATTTAGATACTTGCTAAACAGCATGTCTCTTGGTCCAGCAGGCAGAGGAAGTACAAAGCATATTCCTTATGTCAGTAAGAGTAAAATAATCCCATTAATCTTCTTAACAGTCTCACAAGAGAAGTATTTTATATTATCCCTCTTTTAAAGATGAGGAAAACAACACAAAAAAATTACAAGTCAGATTGAAGTGTCTAGTATTACTTGCAGAAGTAGAATATTGCTTGGCATAGAAAGGGGTCAAAGTAATTAAATTCCTATATTATGTTTCACCACACTGGTCATTTTAACAGCTATATCAAAACATGTAAACCAGGACTGGAAAAAGTTCAGAGAAAAGCTGAGCAGTGATCAGAAATATGACTTCCTTACTAGGAGCGATTAAGTAAACTAGAACAATTCAGTTTGAGAAAAAGATATCACAGAGAGATATGATAAAATTACAAAATGGTAAGTGTAATGGAAAGGCTGGGTATGTCTCAGATGTTCATCATGTTGTCTACTGCAAGAACCAGTTAAAACCCCCACAAATTAAGCTGGTAGGATCCTGTTTCAGAACAATAAAATGAGTACTGCAGTAGGGAATAGAGCTGTGGAACTCCTTGTCAAAGGTCACTCCAGGCGTTCAGAGTTTATATAGGTTGTACGGAAGACTAGGCAGCTTCACAAAGGAGAAGCACCACTAAGGCTAACCGACTACACAGTCTGTATCTGACTTTGGAAGTCCCTGAGCTGAAAAGGATTGTTCGGGTGCAAAAAGTCTGCACAAGTATTAGCTGAAATTGCTACATCTTCCTGGGCCTCTCCTTCATGGATAAAGTTAATGACAGGATATTTGGTTTGGCCCAGTAGGCTTGTCCTTAAGTGTCCATATGCAGTAAAAAGCATTGTCATTCAAAATATAAAACAATAGTAAGGTATTTAATCTTACTATATTTGTTTTTCAGACATGAAAGAAATGCAAATATTTGAAAGTCGTTGGCAGATCAACTGTTTGACAGTAGGCCCATTATTATTCTGTTTATAAAACATTGCGCTTTTAAACACTTGATCTTCAGCGTAAGATGAAGGGCTTAAACACTTGCTTTCATGCCCATTTATTGACATATTTTTTAACACCTAACTGAAAGTTTCCTACATCCTTTAGAAGCTTTGTCCCAGTGGCTGAAGTTCCCTTAAGTGCATTTTGCTAACTTTCAAGAGTAGGGAACACATTTTTAATGAGCTTGGTGATTTTGTATTAAGTTATACTGGAAGAAAAAGAGAAACAGTTGTTGACTCTGAAAGTACCACAGTAATGAAATGTAGAACTTGACTTAGAAATTGCTGCCAGAAAGGACACTACTTTTTTTTTTTTGTAGTTGAGGTTTTTCTCTATTCCTTTACAAATATAGTTTAAGGTGTGTTCATACCACCCCTGCAGCCCCCTCTACTGCCAAAACCTTGCCAAATAAACCCAGTACAGTAATCTGTGAGGAAACTAAATATTTTGAATATGCCACACTTGCAAACAAACTGGAAGATGAATAAATGTCTATTCCAAAGGAAAAGAGAAACAAAAAAAAATTTAATGTCATACAAAATATGTGCTAGAGCAGCTTATGACAGCTAATGAGAATGGTCATAACAAGAACTATAAAACTAAATTCCAAACTATGGTAACAGGAATTAAGTTTTAGTAAGGACAGTAAAATACAGAGAATAAAACCAGAACATACTGCATGGCAATAAACACATTTGAAAATTAAGGTTAGATATAGCGAAGGTAGAAGACGAGTAGGATAAAAGACAGTTATATGTTGCTGGTTACATATACAGAAAGCATTGGTTCATTGATTCTGAATTACTTCATGTGAAGTATGAAAAGTTTAACAAACTTCTGCTGAATCCAAGATAGGTCTCTCAGAACTTTACCAGGGTGCAGCCATGATAAGGACAGTCTGAGGATCTTTATCTGTTACAAGATAAGGTGATAGAGAGCATGCACCCAAGCAAGCTGTGCTGGTGGGGAGAGAGTGGGCTGCTTTTATTCCCCTCCCTACCTATCCAGTCATGAGGGTTCTCACGCAGTTCTTAGTGAGTGCACTACCTGATGTTTTGCAATTAACCGAGTTATTGAAAGAACCTGAAGGTTGGTACCTACTGGCACGCTGTTAGGTGACAATGCGCTTTAGGTCTTCAGACTGAAGTGGTTTATCCAGGGAAGTTTGCAAATCACTTACAGAGCAGTCTGATTTTGTGCCTGAAGTATGACTTCAAGATCACAGCCTGAAAAATATATGGTTTCTAGCATGTAGCCATGAAAATGAACAGAGCTCTATTTAGTAATTTCCAATCCATATAAACTTACTTCTAGGTATCTGAGGTCATATGATTGAGAAGCAGTATTACAGAGTGCTATTTTATTAAAAAGACATGTCTTTCAAGTTCACAAATTGTTCATGTTTCAGAGCAAGGTTTGCAGATCTAAAGTTAACCAGTCCTTATCAATCACTGATACATCTTGCATGACATAAGAAAAAAGGAAGTGGCCTTCCCAAGTCAAAACATCAATAGTTTCATCTTCTGATTCTGAATCAATTCCTACAGAGACAAGGTCAGTTAAATTGCATACTTTCTGTTCTTTACTCCAGCTGACAATCTGCTGGTTATAATGCAAGAACACAAGGGCTCAAATAGATTTTTCTGACATGGTGTGCCATCTGGCACAAAGCAGTCTTACAAATGCTGCTTCCCTGCTCTGCTTTTGCAGATCTAGTGAAGGCATAATTGTAAGCCCTGTCAGTTTTCAGTAGCAAAGTTAGCTTAATGCAATCTGTAGGTATCAAATTCACTTTTGCCAGATGCAATGTTTCATGGTTTCAACTTAAAGACATAATTATATTTCTACACAGAAAAATTCTCTAACATTAGAAGTATGTTTGGAAGTGTAGCAGGATTAAACAAAAACTAGGGAATTTTATCTGTGACTGGTTGGAGTCTCTGTGCTTAATGGACTAACACATTAGGAAGCAAATGAGTTATTTCACTGCTATGGGGCCAAATTGTGATCTCATTTCCTCAGATGCAACACAGATGAGAATCTACTTTTAATAAATGAAGCAGAAACAGAATGAACCATCATGCACTAGTGCTGCTTAAGTGTTCCCAAGCAGCACCATCAGTGCATCTCACTACAGAGGCAAGGATGCATGTCTTGGCAACTTTGATTTCATAGCATTCTGAATGATGCTAGAATGTGTGATGTTGTGATGCTGCACAGATGGTGACTGGCATAAAATTACTCTTTCATTTGTGACCCAGTGTAGAATTCAACATTAGGTCTACAGCAGGAACAGGACAGTAAACCGACTATGTGACGGGTTTTGGGGTTGTTTTTTTTTTCTTAGTTTTTTTTTTCTTTTTTCTTCTTTCAATGGTTTTAAAGGTTAGGCTAAATATTGCCATTACTGATTAAAATCTTATTTCCCTGACATTAATACTACAAGGAAAAAAAAGACTGCAGATTTTACAGTAAGAGCACCATGTATTCAGATATGCTGAATAACCAGGTGTGCAGTTCTGAAAAATTCCTCCTAACACAAAGATTCTATCTTTTCCCCCCACACACTTACATACAAATGGCATTAAATGGTGTCATTTTCATCTTCCTCAGTACACTATTCAGTATTCAAGTTAACAGAAGGCTCTCCTTCAACCTATTTATGAGACAATATTGTTCAGTGGAGTCAATATACATTTCACACTCTAGGACCACACAAAAAAAAATTCTGTACACTCGCATTTAACAACCATAATTTTGTACTCCTACAGTTCAACTGTATGAATACAAAACACTTCTGAAAAGACAGACACAGCTATTTCATGTGGTTTTGATTTATCTACTCTGTCTTAAACTGAAGCAAAGACAGTCGTTACTGCAGATTTAGAGGAGAAATGAAAACATCACCCAAAACATTGATTATAGCATGGGATTTTCCGATTTCCCAGAAGATTCTAAACATATGTCACAGTTTTGCAGAAGTGACAAATAGCATATCTGAACAGATATTTTTTGGTATGCCACTGTAATACTTTACTGTTGAGGCTGCATAACTGGCAAGATCCCAGCTTTTTGTGATTTTGCAATTGTAGAAGTGCCATTCTTCCATGGAAACCTTTGTGCACTGTGCACTTCAAATTTGAGGCCTGTGAGCTCCACTCTAAACTTTAGCGCATAGGAAGCAAAAATATTTCTTTTCTGCAAATGGGATTGAAATGGAGGGCAGAGTTGAAAGAAAAGATGCACCCTCTGTATAGCTATTGGCAGCTTTTCTTCAACTGCCTATCCTATTTAAAAATAACAAGATTTTCTAGTACTATTTAAGAAATAAATATATTTTCCCTCATTAAATAGTACTGCATTGACTTCTACATGTTTTGCAACAGAAGCTCATATAATGGTATTGTTTGTAATTTTTGCCTACCAATATGAATGCTGGAAACAAAAATCCGTTATTTACAGTACTTTAGAAAATATTATCTCACATGAAGATGTATGGACAATTTAAAGTAATTTCAGTGGTTCCTTAGGACAAAGTATATACTCTATTTAATAACTGTAGCTAGTATTTTCAGAAACAGAGGCCTAAACTGTCTAAATTCATATGTAAAAATCCAAAATGGGATTCATTTTTATAGAGTTCAGGTAGAATGGCAGAACACAAGTAACAAGTAGTGTATTGCTTGTTTTTATGGCAATACCACCTTTATGAACTGCAAAACAAATGCATTGGATTTAGATTGCACAGAGCAAAAAAAACAAGCTGAAGCAGAATAACAATGGCTGAGTGGATGACTAATCAGGCTCACTCTACATTTGATTCCAGAGCAAGTTCCATTTAAAAATATATTATTTATCTGGCTGCATAATTGTATGGTCCTTCCTATCCATGTCAAATGGGTGATAAAATTGAGAGGGATTGTCTTCACAGTGTTCTTTCAACATCAAAAATCATACAATTTTCTTCCACAAAATCATCTTTAATCATAGAAATAATAGAAATCCTAAAAATGTTAATGAAGGACAAGAAATTTGCTAATTCCCATTTGGTATGCAAATATTCCTCTATTTGCCTACTATCACTGCAATTCAGTTTAAGATGTGGTCTTATTGTACCTTTTAAAATGCCATAAACCTTTTGAAATATCACATGAAAACTGTGACCCACTTTTTTTTTTAACTTGTATTTAAAAAAAAGCAGTGCAGTAAAAGATATTTCTCAGCATACAATAATCCATTTTGGATGTATGCTGAATGACATATATTAGTCAACAACTTTAAATAATATATTAAAACATTTTTACTGACTTTTTTCACCAAAGAATTCTACCCAAGATGCAAATCATTAAAGTCCATAGAACTGATTTCTATGAAAGATTTACATGGAGACTGAAATCTGATTTTTCATTGGGAAAATGCGACCCATTGTATTATCAGAATACTAACATACTCTCTTTTCTTCTACCACCTAAAGACATGAAAAATATGAATCATTATAAAACATGACATTAAATATTTAGGATGTGGATACTGTAATTTTTGAAATGCATAATTCCTAGATAAAGGAATTGTGAAGCCAGATAATTGTATTTTCGGTTTTACTTCTTTTAAAACCACAAAAATTTAATTAGTATGCAAGATGCAAATTTAACCCAAGAAATTACTTTCTTTCAGCACCAATAACTGACCTTTTGCTCACCCATAATGTGCCTTTCCACAAAAGACCATACTGAAATCCAGACTGCACAAATTCTCAACCCAAAATAGGTTGTGCTTGGCTGGCATAGTCTCCCACTGTCACAAAGAAAACCTTTAAGCCTGTCCATTAACTCAACCTGACAAACATGTTTCATGATGTAATATATTCCATTTAACACTTCCAAAAGGCCATGCTTCTTTCCATATGGAATATTATGGAATATACAAAAAACTACATTCAAAGGCTATTTCTCTATACATTTAAGAGATAGGAAAAAGATGGAAGCAGTAACAAGAGGAGTACTGAATCTTCTTGACCATTTTATCTCCAAATCCTGTAAAATCCAGCTCATCAGGAAGCTGCAACTTTTCCTTTTTTCCAACACCAGTTCAATTCACTCTGCTTTGGAGTGACAGATATGTAGATGCAGGTAAGTTCTGGGATTTGCTTGTACTAAAACAAACCAAAAAAAAAAAAAAAAAGGAGGGGGACTGCAATGAGACATTGATCTAATAATCCCTTGTTTATGGCTCTTGTCATTTTGGAGAATCTTAGTTGTGGTAGGTGAGGACCCATCCTGCTTGCTTTTGTACTGTTCTCAGCAGGTAGAGTGTTGCCAGATTTAGACTGTTAGACATGGCAAAGCGAACGTTCTTTACTTAAGAATGCTAGCTGTGCTCCAGAGGAAAAAGGTCAAACAACAACAATAACTAAATCTAAGTTCAACACCCTTTTTCTTTCTTTTTGCTAAAGCTAGGAACAGCTATATGGAACTATAACAACTATAAGGAACAACTGTTTCTCCTGGCCCACATCCAACGGGGATGGAAGAAGACTGTCAAGAGAGGGGACAAGATGGATAAAGAACACTTAACTTCAAGTCTTAGAACAAAGCAGCAATACCACAAGTGCTGGCCTGGCTTGAAAAATGGTTTACCACTTTCTGTCTGGGATACTTAGCTAATTTCTCATAAAATTATTTCCTTTTAAGGGTGTTGAGAAGATGCTCTTGTTTTTCCTAAGCACCTAAGCTGTGAGAGACAGGAACATTGATGGAAATAGTGTCCTGGATGCACACTGATTAATCAGTTAAGCACCTAAGGAGCACTTGTCGGAACAACATGTGTGATTTGAAGACACACAAACCCAGCTTTGTTCCAAGCCTTTAGTGCACTAGGATGCTGAGCCCCTGTAGTTCCTCTCCCTACCGGTGCCAGCAAACTACTGTAAACTGTAACATGGGGCATGGATGGAAAGAAGATCAGCAGGAAATTAGTGCCTATTGTCCCTTCAGTAGCAATAAACATGGCTTTAAGTTTGTTTGTTGCTCACTTCAGATCAAGTGTTCTTAGAGAAGCATATAGAAAATAATCCCTTTCAAATACCAGAATATGGTTTGTCCATTAATCATGCAAGAATGCACTAGGCATCCAAGCAAAGCATGTGAATAATCCGAAATACATTGTGCATGCATGTTAGAAGACAGGACAGAATTCCTCACGTGCCTTGGAAATAGAGCAGATTTATCAGTACATAATTCATAAACATTTTTCCTGCAAAGCAGAGTCAGAGAAAATCTCACCAAAATTAATAGATCCCTAGAATTTTCAGTGTTTCAGTTTCCTGATTACTAGAAATTTTTTCTGCAATGCCTAAGAAAATGAAACTTCAGCAACAAAAACAATACTTCTCTTGTTATTCCATGACCTAAAAGACAGGAATGAAAATGCAGGAGTTACCGTATGATGCTTTGAGTACAATGTCATTCATGCATAAGTTCTGCATTTCAGCTCTACATAAATGTTTTTTGTGTATCTAACTTCCTCAAACTGCTGACTTAATTTCAATGCAGTACTTGTTTCCTTCCTTTTTTCTCCACCTGCAAGTTAAAGATCCAGTAAACAAAACAGCAAGCCATTGAACCATTTGGAGCCTGATCTAAGCTGGCTTAGGCTTTGAATCAGATGACTCCCTGAGGTCCCTTCAAACCTGAATTATTCTTTCATTCTGATTTTATGATGCGATATCAATCAGAAATTCCAAAAGATAATCACACAGGATTCACAATAGACAGTTGTTAACAATTCATGAGCCTCTATTCACAGAAAATCTATCATGCCTAAATAACAAGAACAACCAGTTTGCCCAACAGACTAGTATCAAAACAAAGAAATGCCCAAAACAAACTTTGGTCATCAGATGAGACTGATCACCAGAGGAGAGCAGAATTTGTAAAACAGATTTTTTATTATTATTTTTATTTTATTATTTATTTGGGAAGTCTTCCCCAGCTTTTCTTTGGAGAGCAGGAGAAGAAAGAACAACAGAAATGACTGCTGCAGCAAGAAGAAATGCCATATTTTGAGGAATTTATATGAAGTGAAAGGGAACAGAAGCGAGCCTGGATTCTTTCAGAGTCCTGGTCTGGGCCCAAAAAAATGCTACAGAGTAAGCACACCAAAAATACAGGAGAACATACAGAGTTCTGGTGTTCTGCATGTATATCATGGTACCCGGTGAGTGATTCTGGTAGAAATCCATACAAAATATGTGCTGATACAAGGTGTGATTTACTAATTACTTCATTTTTTCTGTTGCAATGGCAGTGTTTTTCCATTCTACACTTTTTCCTTAGCAAGTGAAAAAACTCGACTCTCATCATTTTGACCTAGGTCTTTAGAAAGGGACCAACAGTAGCTATGTCAGATACTTTCATGATTTTCTTTCATCTGTTCCTGACAGCTTAAAGTGAGTAAATTTCACGCAAAATGTGCATGATAGAAGTCTGTAAGAGGACCTCAGAGTGTTTTTAATTTTGCAGCAGCCATTGAAGTTTTTATTCAGAGGATGACGTTAGACCCTTTAACTCAGGCCTTATCAAGGGGAAGAAGCTGACAAACTCACAGCAGATTTCCACACAACTTCACAAAACAATGGGCAGACAGGACAGTAATGAGGTCCTAAGAAGGCTGCCAGAAGGAGCAAGTGACTACAGCAGTCATAATGTATGCTTATTTGTGTATAAACAAACATGAGTGGAAGGACACATCAAATATAGCGCTTTCCAATTTCAACTTGAACTTGGATTCCCACAGCTTTAAAACTATCTCCAGGATACCTTAAATAGAACAGAAATAGCTCCAAGGCAAAGTTGGCTTTAAGACATTCTTTAGAGGTCATTTCCATAATGTCAAAAAAAATTCAGGGAGGCTGCCAAGAAATAGTGGCCTTTGGAAGAACAGTATTATATCTACCTTTTCTGTAGGGGTACCCCTTCCGTGATGTGAAGATATTTCCCTGAAGATGTTCACTCTCTTGTCACTATTTCCACAAAGCAACAAGAGAGAAACATTTCTCCTTGAAGAAAAACAAATTAACTAAGTATTGTAAAGATGACATTTTTGCTTCAAGATTCTTCTGTTTAAAAAGAAACACACACCCCACCAAGGACCATGATATTTTTGATCTAAAAATTGACTGTTTCTTTAATATTCCAAAAGAGATTATCATTTAAGTCAGACTTTACTAAAAGAGTCACAGGCAGCCAAGTTTTGTTACTGGGTTCAGATGTTGCGAACTGAATGAAACCATACTCTGTGCTGGAAGTAGATTCCTTTTGTTACTTATGCACACAGAAATTCAGGCCCAAACTATGGCCTCACTGAAGTTAATGGCAAAACTCCCACTGACTTCAATTAGAACAGAATTTAGCTCAGTCTCATTACTGAGCATAACAATTAAAAAAAGCTTTTACAAGCTGCATTGCTGTGTAAAAGGGCACGTACCTCATAGCAGATTTCATTGAACCCATAGCCAACAAGTCATTGCTATAGCAACTGAGGTTTAACAAAGGTAGTCAGTGTCTCTGTAATCATCAGGTGTCTCTATAGCAACTAGAGTTTCCAGAGAACAAGAGAAAAATATTTGAAAGCTGTCAGTTGGAAGAAGAGAGGTTTGTGAATAAGAAGGTTGGAACCAAAAGCAACATAAGGGTAAAGCATGGTTTGGAGTGAAGAAAACCTACACAGACAATGACAAAGGAAGAGCAAGCACAGGCCAAGGGCTAGACTGGGGATGAGAGGGCTTTCTGTTGGCTTAGGGAGGGAGTACAGCCCTCCAGACAGATATTCCCAGATCTAAATTAGTTAAATTTTGGTCATAATTCTCTTAAAAAAAAGACTCTTTACTACAGGAGAGAAGTAGGGCTAAAACATTTTCTTCAACAGGAGTTTAAGTCCACTGAGATTTTCAAAACACCTGCCTGCAATTGTCATGCCTACATTTCCTTCCAAACTTAGCCCTATTTCTCTTCAACATGGAAGAATGCAACTTGTGTTCTTGAAACGCTTCTGCTGGTGTAATTATGTAGAAACAACAGTTAACTGTTTGTAATATTTCTTATTTACAAGTTTTTAAACAGTGTCAAGTGAAGAAAGGAACAGCTGCTGTTTGGATACTGATAGAGATGAAAACAGCATTGCTCATCATAGATCTATTTTAGTAAAAGATGTTTTTAGGCTCTCAGGTAGGAAGATAGCAGCATTTTCTTCACATAAGAAAGGCCATTCTATGTAAACATAAAACCTTGCGAAAAAATACTTTAGTGGTATCAGCAGAACCTATAAAATTAACAATTTTGGCCTAATCTGACTCCTACTGACCTCAGGGAGATATGAATTTAGTTTAATTAAATTTTAATTTAATTAGGAGTGATCCAAAATGTTCATGTTTACAGTCTAAAAATAATTAATTTGGACTGGCATGTTTCTTCTGAAAACGAAGTCACAAAACTAATTATATGTTCCAAATGGGGCCTTCTCCAATATTCTGGTGTACTGCAATA
The DNA here is from genome assembly GCA_013400375.1 of Thinocorus orbignyianus. Taxonomy (NCBI): domain Eukaryota; kingdom Metazoa; phylum Chordata; class Aves; order Ciconiiformes; family Thinocoridae; genus Thinocorus; species Thinocorus orbignyianus. The sequence continues at coordinate 293,290 of VXBW01005589.1, read as the reverse complement.
CGTTTCTAACAGAAACCAAAACCCCTGTCTTTAACCCGAGGAACTGATAGAAAGTCAGATCCTCATTTTATGTGCAAAGAGAGCCCTCTAGTGGAATATACTTTAAGATTCAATTTATGAGAAGGAACAGTCCTTGTTATGCAACAGCCAGTTAAATCTGGTATTTTTCACTTTCCTTAGTAGTACAAATTACGTTGCATAGTACTGTGAATCTCAAACAGAAGTCAGCAAATGAAATGCATTTGAACAATCTACCTGAGAAAAACAAAAAACACTTCAGCAATATACTTTGTCAGGCAGCATTTTTTGTTTGTTTGTTTTGTGTTTTTAAGATTTCAATGTCAACCACAGTTAGGTTGTTTGCTGCTGTGTGACAGCCTGTAGTTACTGTGTACCCAACACAACTGAATCAATGATGCAATATCATTGTTCATAAGGTAGGGTGGGATATTGTTAATGTCAAGAGCTCAGGAGAGCTGATTAATTTTCAAAGATAGCGTCCTCAAAGGACAAGGACTTCCCAACACGCCAAAAGTCAATCAAGCAGCGTGGATGAAGAAGAAACACTTTCAAATGGAAAAGGGAAGCACAAAGAAAGTGGACACAGGAACTGGCAATGCAGGAGGAATACAGAGATACTGCCTGAGCACACAGAAAAATGCTTAAACAGTTGGAGTTGAAACTTCCTAGGGATACAAGGAAAAGTGCTTCTTTGAGTTCATTGGTAACAAAAGTGTCACTTGAAGATATAGACCCATGGCTCAGTGGGGTAAAGAAACTAGTGACAAAGGACATGGAAAAGAAAGTTATTCAATGATCTTTTTGCCTCAGTTTTTACTGGTAAGGTTTGGCCTCACACTGCCAGCCTGCAGCAGAGTCTGTGGGACCAATACATTACCTGCTATATAAGAAACTAAACTTAAACTAGTGGATATGCCCAAGTCCACGGTTCTACAAGGTGAACATGAGTCAGTGGGCTACAGTCCTTCCAAAAATGGACTGAGATAAAAAGCAAATCAACCATTACGTGTGCTGAGATTTCAGTAGATGAGTATTACATTTCATAGTGAATCCATCTCCCTCTTTTAACTCCTCAAAATAGTTTTCCAATAGAAAGCTATAATTTAAAAGTTATTTTTAGAATTGTCAACTTTAAGTTTTATCTTAGTATTGAGACTGTTCTTCAGTTTGTTAAAATATGAAAAAAAAAAAAAAAAAAAAAAACAACCACAGGGCAGCAGTTCAAGCTGAAAATTAAACCCACAGAAGGAAACTTGGAAATACCTTCTTCATGATCCTGACATTTCACAACGTGGATTGATTTAAACTATATAAATAGGTAATACCAGTTTTTCAGAATTTCATAAGAATTCATCTTAGTTCTGTATCTATTGGATAAAACTGTAGAAACTGCCCTGTGATAACTCATAGAAGCAAACTGTTTTGTCTTTCAGGGCTTCAATTTCTTCAGGAGTGCTAGCATTTCTGTCTTCTCAGAGAGAAAAAACGCATGAGAGCATTTCAGCTCTCACTTAAGTAAAATTGGTCTGCAAATGTTTGTTCCAGCACGATGATTACAGCAAGTTGAGCTGGACGTTACATCACAGGGTACATTCATTTCCTTGGTGCTCAAAAGGGAGAAAAGATTTTCCTGTGTTGATACAATACCTGGAGATAGTGACATATGATCAGAAATATCACAACTGTTTTAGGAGATTAGAATTCCAGTTCCACTCAATTCAATGTATATTTATCATAACTATTATGGTATTTTTAGGGTTTTTTTAAATAGACTTTGCCTTCTGGATAGAAAGGTGTATTCCTGGAAGCAGAAATTATTTTTAGAGCTATTGTTTGGTTAAGAGTCATAACTGTAATGTAGTAGATATATAGATTATGTGGACTGTTATTTCTGTCACTAGAGACTCTGTGAGCCACGTAGATAGAATACCAGCAATACCACATAAGCAACAGTAAAACCAGAGTCTGACCTCAGGAAAGACAGGATCAATAGCAACCAGCAATAGCAACCAGCAAGTAAACCCATTTCATAGCAAGGCTCTTCTAAGCATTAGAAGAATAGATTCAAAATACATTGTGACCTGGCAGTTATAAACTGGTGCTTACCCCACCACCAAGGGCTTAGTGGCCTTATCTCAGAGTATTTCACAGGCAGTTGCATATCAGTACAGGAGCTAGCAAGGCAGATCTTCCTGGCTGGAATGGATTAGAGAAGGATAACCAGTTGTGATCCCACTAATCCTGTTCCAGTCTGTCTGAGGATTTTAGGCAACCAAGCTGTGACAGATCATTTGTTATCTGTGCACTAGCAATGTGGTTGACTTCTCAGAATTGGATTTGCTTGGTTTTTTTATTTACATATATAGATGCACTTGTTTTCAATGTTTGTTTTTACCTTTGGGTGTACTTTTCCCATGTCTGCATAATTGCCAGTGTTGCTAAAGCTCTTTGCTTGGAATTCTCACTATGATTACTATAATTACAGTTTTTAAATTGTGCTCCTTTTCTGACTTTGTATTTTCCAAGACGAGATTCCCTCTATTGTATACAAGACTCTTCTTGCTTTCTATTCAACTTGATAGTTCCTGTAAGGGCAGACTTCTACATCTGCCAAGCTAGGGCAGGAAAGGAGTACTGTTCTGTGAAATTCATGAAGTACATTTGAGAAGGTGAACACAGAAAATAAGCAGACTGCCTCTTGGTTTGTAAAAATAATATGCCAAGGGAGATGAAGCAAATATTCTTTGTAGTAAGAGCACAGTATTACAAGTATTACTTGACCTTCCAACAGAAACTAACTTATTTTGACCTTTAACTTATTCTTTGGTCTGTTAAGTAATATTCGAAATATCTTCCCTTTGATAACTTTCTTCGTTTACCTGGTAGCCAGTTCTGGAAACCAAAATATAACTTTATTTTATCCAGATCCCTTCCTTCTTGATTTGTCATCAGTATTGCAATTATGATGCAGCTGCTGCAAAACATTGTTGTTCTATCTGACCTGCAAACTAAAACTTGGAGAGAAGTTACTCCCGTTAGACTTGGAAACTAATGAGGGGGCTGGATAATACATAGCCACTGAAAATATGGTTATATATAAGAACACAGAAAGGATCAAACAGAATGTCTGGTCATATTGCCAACAATTTTTCAAATGACATCTTTGCATGCTGTTAAGGTTTTCTGAGGCCTTACTGTGTTCCTGTGTATTTTTCACAGAAAGCTTTACTTC
>VXBW01005589.1:235883-290027 GCA_013400375.1 Thinocorus orbignyianus | reverse complement strand
CCCCCCCCCCCCCCCAGTAGGGCTGCTTCCCATCTATCCAGAGACATCCTTTTTCCAGGACCTTACTTAGCAAAACATTGCTGAAGAAACACTGGAGAGGTGATTTGGTTTAATTTAGCTTAAGAGGTATCTGTTTAAAGTATATTTCTCCCAGTAACGCATATATAAAATACCCACATGCAAATATGTTGCATGAGATAGTTACCTTGCCTTGATCACTGTCATTTTTTTTCGTATTTCAGATAATGTACAGCAATAATATAGTAGCAAACTCCTACGTAGATTGCTGCAGCTGAACATCTGGCCCACTTAGAATATAGTAGTAAATTTAAACTCAAATACAGGAATTTTGCTTCTCTATGTCCTCAGCTATTAGGATATTTTTTGAATGCCTTATCTGATACAGAAGGAATGTGAAATAAGCACCAGTTCCTACTTTCAAAGGAAGCTTAAAATAAGTAAGTTAATGCTAAAAGCTGTTATTTGGATTGCCTTGTATTCAGATAGCACTTTTCACTCAATGATCTCACACCATTTACCAAGTATTAATGAATTCCTAAAAAGTCTTGTGAATGAGGTAAACATTGCTATTCCCAATCCTACAATTAGACAACATTGTAATCTCTGTAAGGAATCAAGCTAAGCCAAAGATATTCTACCGATGTAGGTAAATCACAGCAGTTAACTAAAACCAATTATTCTGTGTTTTGTAGAAAAAAACCCTGCTACCTCTATTTTTGTAGCAGTTCTTCATAGTGAATGAACAATGATGTTAAGGAAGGAAAAATTGTCATTTTGGCTAAAGTATTGTCAAATAGAAAACCACCATGTTTTGAGACATGACATTTTTCAGTTATATACACAATGAGATTTTTCTCTGTGTTTAAAAATAAAAATAAAGAGTTCTCTGAGGCCAGGCCCTTAGCACAGATCATGTGCTGAAAAATACTTGCATGTTTTGGTCTATTACTCAGTCACTACAAAAGTCTGCAACATCAGCTTTCTACTCACTAGCAATGCATGTGAATTTCTTCCAAAATCTACTTGCAGATAAGCCTATACTGCTTCAACGTGGCCTGACTCTTTAGTAGATTCATGAATGCTAGTAGTGGCAATAAGTTCACTTATGAGCCTATTTTATCTCCTTCCCCAAAAATACAAGATTAACTCAGTATGTGGAAATGATGTGAACTGGTAACAAGCTTGCATTAATGACACAGTATCACAGAATGGTTTGAGTTGGAAGGGACCTTAAAGATCAGCGAGTTCCAACTCCCTGCCGTGGGCAGGGACACCTCGCACTAGAGCAGGTTCCTCAAATACATACTAAGAACACTAAACTGTTCTGGTTGGAGGGAAACCGAATTTTGTTAAAACCATTAGGACAAAGTCTCTGGAAAATAGATATCTGTGATCAATCTTTCATCACGATAGAAAAAAATCCACATAAATTATGAATTTCATTTAGAAAGAAAAGAAATCTTAATACATAATTTAGAGAAATACCTTTGCCCAGGAATCAGAAATCTTATGTGTTGGCTGGAATTCACAGGGAATGCTCCATGCACCAAACAAAATGGAAGATGAAAAACATTGAAAAAAGAGCCGTTTGAAGAAATATAGAACGTAAAAAGGAAAAAGAAATCCCAATACACGGAGTTTAAAAAGAGTAGATACTATCCAGTTTTTGTTTTGTTTTGTTTTTTTAATTTGGAAACAAATGCTTAATTTCAAATAATTAAAATTTATTTTAAAACAAAAAGAAAGGAAAATGATTGATTAGCATAATGGCCATGCAAGCTAATATGTCTGTTAGTGCCAGTTGCCAACAAGGATACAATTATAGGATTAGACAGGTAATAATGGCTCTGCGAAGGATTAATACAATGTTTGAGAATGCAAAGAAAAACAACAGTTTTGGATGTTCTGAACTTCTCAAAAGCAGCAGCTATGATGAGTGGCCATGTCTGGAAAGCTGATTTAAAATTGTTGTGCATCTCTAAGACAAAAGCAATGCCTGAAAGTGTGATCCTGTAACACAATGAATGCTATTTAGAACCACATCTCCTCAAAATTACGTAAGGAACTGTGCTGAGTCTTTGGCAGAATTTAAGCCCCAAATCCAGTACCTGGAAGCCTAAACCTTCTACTCAGCTAATAGAAAAGTCTGATTACAATGTTTCCCTGGTGGCTAGTGTTGTGCTTCTGTGCATGAAGGCAAACATTCAAAAGTCATTTGCCAACCTCAAGAGTGTGTGTAGGGACAGAAACATTTAGCCTAGTGTTTAAAGCTGTTATCTGCAAGAGGTAAAAAGCCACAAAAACATTGGGAAAAATTATTAGATATCTCGGATATTCCAATAATTAAAAGGAAAGAGAGATTTGGTCTCAGGATCCAACTGTGTTTATATGTCCTCCAAGGCTGCCTAGAAATATTTAGCTGTTTTCTGTGGAGATGTGGGGTTTTTTTTTAACTAAAATAATTCACTTGTATGCAACCCAGCATGTGGAAGCACTTAAAGTGACAACATACTTAATTTATTCCTCATCCACTACAGCAACAAGCTCTTGAAGTATAAACGTCTTTTTATTATGTAAAATTAAGAAAACATAGCCCTTAAGCTATCAGTAAAGAGAAAGTTCGGTATATGTCTACATAAATTTGTAGAGTCCCAAACTCAGTAGTGAGGCTTGAATCAGTAACTTAACTGAGAATGTTCTCCTCCAGAAAGTTAAACACATGCTTAAAAATTTCTAGAGCTGGGAAACTTGGTTTTACTTTTCAGATGCAGTCTTTTTTGAAGCCCTTATGTTGTTAAGATTCAAATTTCAAAACCCTATAGCCTACCAAAAAAGTAAATCTTGGAACAAGCCCCTGATTTTTTAGTCCAGTAGAAACAAAAGAACAAATAAAACCAGTTAAACATTTCCCAACATTTCATTTTCCCAACAAGGGCATGTGATGTCTAAAGCAAGATTACTAGTGTCTACATTCTTATTCCCGAGGACAGTGTTTTTTGAATAAAGCTTTTCCTGGCAGATCTTTTCTTACATAAAAGAACCCTGACAATGCCTTCAGCTCTTCTCTAAGCAAATGAAAGAACAAACAAACAAAAAAACAACTCTATGATGACCTTACAGTTTTTTCTGTTACAGAAACGTGACTGATCAACCACTACGCAATTTAATTATTTTATTTTTACAGTGTGTCCTTTTATTAGAAAATTCTTCCTGAACAAAGTCTAATCTTTGGTTATCTCACAACCATGTAGATTAGATTTTTGCTATTTCTTTTGAATTAAAATTTTCCATATAAACAAGCACATTTTAAAAAACCCACCAAACAACAAAACACCATGCTTAAAAGCTGTATGTCAGATTCTTTACTGGGGGCTCAAAGCCAGGGAAACTGTACTATTTTTTGCCCACTAATAAAGTACAAATTATTAGGCAATATACATGTCATAGCCAGCATATTCTTCTTAATATGAGAAGAACATTCTGAACATTTTCTCAAAATGTTCAATACACTCTAAAATACCTCATATTAAAATAGAGAGTGCAAGAGACTGGGAAGTAAAGAACTGAAGTTGTTTATGCAACCTAAATTCTTTCTTTCTTGCTCCTAACAAATATACCTTTCATATATACCACAATATGATCATGTACTGTGTTTGAAATAACTGATGTGACTGGATGCAAATGCATAGGACACTGAAATTTCCATTATTTCCACCTCCTGTTATTAGGCCAATAAATTAAAATAAGTTTATTATCCAAATCTGATACTAAATCTAAATATTATTTTTCTTCCCCCATTTAAGCTCTGGCACAGTGCAAATTGCTATACCGTGTGATTGTTCCACAATCAGTTTATTTTGTGAGACAGGACAGAATTATAACTCCATTTTGTAAAAAGGAAAACACAGCCCTGGGAAATTAACAGGCATTTCCAATATTTCATAACACAACTGCTCAAGCAGTAAGACTGAGGAACTCCTTATTGTCTGGGAAAAATATGGGGCTTGATAAATTCAAATGGAAAAGGGAACTTAATCTGGTCTTCCAAATCTGAGGTGAGTAGTCTAATCACTGAGATTCTTTTTATAAAATTACCTCCTCCCACTGTTTTGTGCTTCTCTTCCATTGATTTTATTATAAGTGACTGCAAATTACCTATTTGATAAAGGTAGCAAAGAACTCTGGTTTTCATAATAAGTAAATCTTTGTTTTTCATTATGTTAGATACATTGTGTTGTTTATTGTCAAATTATTTTTGGTTTTGCTTTTGATACTGCCACATTGAAGACAGATGATCAATCTCACAACATTAAAGTCACTGTTTCTAAACTGTGAATATGATATCCAAATCAAGTCTCCATTTATATTTTATCCTCTATAAAAGTTACAAGCTATGTGATTCTAGCATTTTAAAATAGGGGGTGCATCAGTTGTATAATAAAATTGTTAGACCTAATTCCATTATACAGTATTTTGTCATTCAAAATATAGTAGTAAATATTTCTGAACAAGTACAAGTTTAACATCAAATTTTTATCCTTACTTGAAATCAAGTTGTATGGTTCATTAACTTGGGAAGTACCAGCTGGGTTTTGCCAACTTTGACCTTGCAGAGGCTCCGTTGGTAATCAGCTCAGAAACAGAGTTTTGATTTACATAATCCTGACTACATTTGCAAATTATCAGGTAAAATTACAAAAAGAAAGAGGCAATAAGGGAAACAAAGGAGAGAAGATAGTGATACAATGGAGAGGACAGAGTAAAGCCAGTGATAGAGACTGAAAAATAATGATCTGGTAAGCAAAGGAAAAGAATTAAAAAAACCCACCAAAACAAAAACAAACAAACAAACAAAAAACCCCACAAAAACAAAACACCACTATTTTTGATACAAAGTGAAAGAAAAAGTTAAAACCTGTAAAGTGTGATGAAATTAGGTTACACAGAGGACACAATCGCCAAGCAAAGGTTATTTTTAAACATTGTAGATTGAAGAAACAGCGTCCCCTTGGGAACACTCATACTATTATGAGCTACTGACCTGAAATTGAGAGTATGGATATTTATTTCTATTCCATTCATCTTTAAAAAAAAATACCTGACTTGGAATGGATTTCTGTACAGATTAGTTTGGCCAAAAATGTTTTTGAAGCATGAGTTTTATGAGGTTGTGACAAAAAAAGAAAACAACCTGAAAAGATATCCCTTTTTTAATGAGAAGCAGAATCAGGGTTTTTTTCTGATGAAGATGAGAGTTAACTTGGAATCGTCCAGTATAATGCATATATTGTATTGTATTGTATTGGGCCTGGACAGGATTCTATGAATTTAGCTATAACACAGTTTCTACCATTTTACTGATTTAACTGAATAAGGTCAATAAAAGCATGCAAACATCAGAAATGATGGAAAGTAAATTCCTGCATTTTATTCAGTTTGATAGGGTTTTCAAACTACTTTTAATTCTAGATAATTAGACTCTTGCTTTTACAGAGATCTTTGAGTCTTTCTGCAGGATCAATACAAACTCAGGGCCTAAATCTTTAAATCCCTATTTGTTGTTTTGTTTTCTTCTTCTGTCTTTGCAGCATAGTAAAGTGCCAGTTTTATTTCATGCCACATTTAAAAGCAGGAAATAGGAAATATTATTAAACTTCCAAGATGTAGTGAAGATTGCTACCCCAGTCTTTTAAGATCATTTTTTCCATCTTGAATTATCACAATAAAATATGATTTTTAAAGGATTCAGATTATGCTGTAAACTACAGGGACCAATATTATGAACACAGACTAAGTTTTACAACAAAATTTTAGAAATTGAGAAAGCCCGAGCCTTGGAGGCAATTTGTGCATCTGCAGCTGGAGCAAGCGCAGTTCTAGCGATGCAACCGTAATGTTAAAAATGAGACAGGACAGCTTTAAGAGAGAAACAGGAAGCTGTAACTAGAACCCAGCTGAATTCTGAGCTGGGGCACTTTACCCTGAGGCTGCAAATGAAACAGATGTGCTTACTGTGAATTTCTGTAGTATCTGGACTTATTTTGTACCAAAGGTGATAACAATTTCCTTCCTGTGGCTTTTTTTTTTTTTTTAGTTTTCATAAAGGGGATGAAATGGAGAAGTTGAAAAAATATGTATCAGTGAAAGATGAAGATCAGTTTTATCATCAGGGAGCTGTGGAGTTGCTAGTCTTTAACTTTCTACTCATTCTTACAATATTAACAATTTGGTTGTTTAAAAACCATCGATTCCGCTTCCTGCATGAAACTGGAGGAGCTATGCTTTATGGTAAGTATAAATTCAAGTGCCAGCTTTGCATGTTCTAGTTGCATATTTATGATCAGGCACTCGATCTCAAGTGCTGACAAAGCTCAGAGAATGTGCTGAACAAAGTGTCATTGGCTCCATAATTGTACAGTACAATAATAATGTAACAGCATCTCATGAAGTAGCCAGAGGCTGACTTGTTAAGGGAGAATCTTGACCTGATTATCCTCACGATGTGCATGTTATGTTCTCCTATGGGCAGACAGATGCTACATGATACTTCGGGAGTTTACTGTTTTCAAAAGAAAGAAGTGCCCACAGTGAAAGAGATTATTTACGTTGCTTGTTTTATGTGCTCGTTTTATATAACATTCAAAGGAGTTAGACTAAGGAGCCTTATGATTCCAGCTGTGTTGTCTCATTTTAGTTTAAATTATCTTGAGATTTTTATTTTGCTTTTTCCTCTGTGCCTTTGAAAACCAGGCTATGAAAAAAGCCTCCCAAGTCTTCTCTGAATGCCGTCATTGTACTGCAGTTTCAGTTGGCTTGTCTAGTTCTAATCTTTTATGAAGTTTTGCAATATTGTGTATCACTTTCACTTAGAACTTTCTGCATTGTCCGCTGATAAGAAGTACCCACTAGTTTAACGGTATACACTTACATCTATAACAGTTTCTCTTGTCATTCTCCTTACTGTTGTTTCATTTTGAAAAAAGTGTGACTGGTAGCAGAAACGTTACCATAAAAAACATACAGGAGGGTAACAGTGTCAAAATGGAAGATAAACCAACAGCTAAGTCACTACATATCTAAATGGCAGACTGGTTCAACTCAAACTTACTCTATGCACATCACATTCTAGCACTGTAATAACAAAATCTGCTTTGGGTAAGATTACATATTCTGAGGAATATTTGTTTATCATGACACACCACTTACAAAACACAGAGGTTCAGCTGCAAGCCTGCAACAGAAAAGGCAACTGACCTCTACAGTTTGAGATAGAAGCTTCATTTGCTGTATTTTAATATTATCTCAGTTCCACAGGAGGACTGAAGGTGAAGATCACAGTCTTCCTTGTATCCCTTTCAGACTATTTAATTAGATGAATTAACTGGATGAAATTTCAAGAATACAGGCTATTTCATCTCACTATCTTCACAAGTGACTTGACACTTTGAAGGAAAGCAAGTGAAGAAGAAATTCTTGGATTCAGCCAGTCACTGAGCCCTTAACACCTGGATGAGGAAGTCTGTGGGATCTCTCAATTCTCATCTGCCTTGCATTTATTTTAAAAGCTGTGAAAAAGTTTTTATTTGAGAGTATGCCCTTTTTCTGATCTTGAAGTCTGTTGCACATAGTGAACACATTTCAACTGAAACAGTTGAGACAGAAATACTCATCACAGGCTACTTAAATGCAATGGTTTTCATTGTCAGACATCACCTAGATTGTTGTTTAACAGTTTTACAGGGTATAAGCTTCATAGCATTGCTAAGAAAACATTTGCTTGTTACATTTCTATTAACACCTCTCCAAAGGAAAACCATGAAACAACATGCAATACATTTACTATGTCAACTTGTAAATTTTGACTTTTTTTTCTAATTATGTAGGTGACTTTTCTGTAAGCAGCTTCCTTTACACTATTCTGCTGTTGCCCCATGTGTGTGTTTTAGCCTTAGAAATTTTGGATATCATCTTTAGCATTGTGAAATAACAATAATTAGAAGAAAGTGTAATTTCAGAAGTCATGACAGATCAACAGATAGCAGCTTCAGAATAAAATCTTCATGGCAGCAAGCACTGACAGTGAGCTAAATCCTACCCATAATCATTTTTTCACTTCTTTATCAGAACAAATCTGGTTCACACTTCTTCTTAAAATTTTTTTTTTTTTTAAACACAAAGTCTCTGCCCTATAGTTTGCTTTACTCCAGCCCACTGAGTTATTTGCTAGATACATGAATAGCAGCACAAGAAACCAATAATTTTGCTTCAAGTGACAGAAAGATACTGGAAAAAGCACCGGAAAAGATAGAGAAAGCGAAATATGAGAAAGAACAGGGGAAAAGACAACACAGAAATACAAAAACAGGAAGAAGTTCTGCAGCTACTGCAAAGTGCTGAATAGCCACAAATTGAGGTCTAGGAACAGCCTGATAGAAACTTCTATTTAAAGTAAGAATGAAAAAAAGGCTTGGTTTGTGGTGCTTGGATTTTTTTTTAGTTTTGGTGGGCTTCTTTTTTTAAAGTAAGTTTTGCAGAAAAATGAGGTTTTAGGCTTAATAGTTCTAGCTAAATAAAAGCCCATACAGGAACACTGTCCATTTAGAAACTTTAAAAACTGAGATACATTAACTTTTCTTAGCAAAGCAATAATTTAACACTAAATACAGCTGTTCTTCAGTTAAAAATCTTTCTGCAATTGGAAAGAAAAAAACAAAGCATTTAGCATAATCCATAATCAATTCAATAGGAATTCAGCATTACTGCACAATAAAAGTTGTGTGTACATATATACACACATACATATAAATTTCAAGGCATTTATCTTGAAAGTATTTAAACACTCCAAATGGTTTTAGCACCAAACTAAAAAAATCACTCAGATAACAAAGAAAAATATAGACTTACCCATTTATTTATTCATTCATTCCTTTGTTTTCCAGCGTCTCAGAAAACAGATTTCTCTACACACTGTAGCTTGGTTAGACAAACAGACCCCAAACAGTAAACTCAGCTTACTTCCTGATTTCTGTATATCACGAAGGCAGGTGAGCATAAAAGAGTAACCTCGTGCCAACCAGAAAAGGAAGAGCATCCTCTATCTACATTATTATTGTAAATTATCTACACAAGCAATAACATAAACTGAAATGCCACTTAGCTCAGAAGAGTAAGTGGCCTATCCCTTACAATCAGACCCCAAAAGACCCCCTGTAAGTATCAGACTAAATAAAAGAGTTAAGTCCCTGCTGTACACAAGACTGATCTCTTTAAATACCTCAGTCATAAAATGTTAGGTGCCAGATTCCTCATGTAATACATAAGTTATAGCCCTCTGTGTTCGCAAGAGAACAGCTCAAAGCTAGCACAATGAAAAACTGAGTAAAAACATCTAAACTTATCCTCCTCATAATTTAGATATCAGGACTATATGCAGATTCTACCAGTTACTTCTGATTAGGAGGCTAAATTACTCCCACACTTAGGCAACCAGAATTTAACCAGAACACTCCCTAACAGGGAAACAAAACTCCCCCCAAGTCACCAATCCAAACTGTGCCCTTTATCTCCTAGGTTAATTGGCAGCTTTGGTTGAAATTGTTCTCACTCTGAATAGTTGTCATCCCTAGGGAACATGTGATGCTTCTTAGGGTGGAGGTGAGGCTGATTGAAGATGTACCTGCCTTCAAAGTTGGGCGCTGTGGGACTAGCTGGTCAGACTGGAAGGAAAAATAGAAAGGATGAATGACAGAATACAGCCATTGTAGCACTCACAAGAAATGGCTTCATATTACAGTGGTTAGAGATGCTTCCTGAAGTTTTGAGGGCATTGGACGGCTGGAACTGGAGGCCTACCACTTTTTTTCCTTTTCCTCTTGCCATTCAGCTCTTGGCAGGTGTGCAATGGGAAAGCTGACACGTAGTAGCCCTTCCTCAGCCTCTTCTGCAGATCCCCTGCAGCCTGTTTGGAAGTGAGGCATGTACCAGAGTTCTTTATTCAGCTTTGGTGGAGATATCCAATGATTAGGCAATGATTACAGCTCCTAAATCCATTCTGCTTGCTGTGTGGAATAATTGCAGTTCTTCCGATCCTGTGTTCCTAATTCTCAGAGGCAGCAATGGATCTAACAAGTCCCAGGAAGAGGAATCTCTAGCCCTCAATGAAGTATCAAAGAGTAATTCTTTGTCTTCCTGACTATAATGTTCATAATGAGGAGAGACTGTCAGGATTCAGAGGAATGCATGGAAAATCATGAATGAGGCAGAAACTGATGTTGTAGTGGGTAGATGGAAGAGAGGAGTAGCATTTCTGAGGCAAACGCATTTGGAAGAAATTCTAAAATATTTGGAAAAATCAAGTACTGGCTAACACTGCATCCTTGACTGTCATTATTGAGAAAGGCATTGAACAGCTGACTAGCTAAATTCCTGGGGAAAGAACAGCCCTGTGCAGCTCAGGAGTTTAGCATGAGTGTTTTAAGAAATCCCTCCCAGTGCTCTCATCTATGACTAAGAATTTTATCCTGCTTCCACTGAAGAAGCTGGAAAACCTGCCATTGCCTTCAGTTGAAACATGACTGAGTTACAGTTAGAGGTTTTGCTGCAAGCTATTACTTCAAAGAACAACTGAGAGTTTTTTTAAGAAAATCTGTAACTTTAGTTATACTCTTTTCTGGTTCAATCTTGCATCTAAATACATGTGCTTTAAAACATGAATTAAAAGAATCGTTAGTACTAGTTTTGAAGAAAAATGTCTTAAATATGGGGAAGCTGAGATGAAACATTTACAGTTGGATTTGGACTCCTAGAATACAAGATAGGTACTCAACTTTGTGCTAGTACACTCAAGTGTAGCCTTGCATAAGAGTTTGCATGTACTATTATCTACATCCTTAATTGATGTAATACTATTTGAACCTTTTTTATTCATGCTAACCAGTACCTTAGTATAATACCTACTTGTGATGTCTAGTAACAGATATAGCATCATTCCTGACTCTCATTCAGAGAGTTTTAACTGCCAAGTTCTTAAACTTAGGTGGTAAAGCCAGGCTTTCTGTGCATGCCACTATGATGTCAGAACTATTTATACAGAAGGTATGTTTTTACATACCAAAGTCTATAGAACTTTGTCAGAATTTTTTTTTATTTTCCTGCCACAAAACGCTGATTGCAAGGAAATTAGAAATTAGTAGTCTTTTTTCATAACAGACACATCCAAGTGGTACTTCCCCATTATTTTTTTTTTCTTTAATTGAACTATGAAGAATATTTCAGAAGATACATGACAAAACCATTATTTCAGTTTGGAAAGGGAAGTAGTAGAAAGGAGAGTACATCACATACCTACTTAAAAATTAATTATTTCTATTAGGATATAATCTGGCTCCTCAATTCTATCAGGAAATAAATGCTGTATAATGATTTAAAGCAGAAAGAACATTCCGTAACTGATACACTTACTAAAATATTAATACATTCTTCCCATGCTTTTAATTCACTGGGGGCTGCATACAGGGTCTTTGGCACATTTATTATTACTGAAGGAAGAATACAATCCCATCACTTATACTGACTCTGCAATATAGTGTAGTGATTGCAATTTTCATTGTCTGAGCCTTCCAGAAAGCATTTGAGAATATTCTAAATCAAGTCATCACTATGGATTGTGTCTGCATTTTTTTCAGATTTAACACACTATAGACATAAAAGCCCCATCAATGCCCCCTCAGAATATCAATTGTTAGAATCTTCTCTGGCATAATTTCTCCAATATGCACATGCTGCTGAATACTGTCACAATTTCATTGTTCTTTCATTATCATTTCATTATTTGTGTGGTTCTGTAGGTTACATAGATCTGGACTCCATCAGAGGATAAGATCTAAAGTTAGTAAAAGAAAGCCCAAAATGCAAACTTGAATTCCATTTGTAAAGTTCAGTCTATGTTGATCTTTATTTTTCTACAGCTGCTGTGATCATATTTTAAACATATTCCTTTTCTGCGAATTAATTTATTTAAACTCAAGACTTGTCTTTCAGGACTAGAATCTACAATATTTGAATGTTTCTATTGCAGAAAATTCCTACGTATAAAGTTTGAGACTACCACTGAAAAGAATATATCTTCTCAGAATACAGAATAAGAACAGTCACCTACTTGTAGCTTAAACTTGATAATACAAGTTGAAATAATTTGCCCTTGAGCAATTCAATGCAATTGCATTACGGTAATTGAGAACACTCATTTTCACTTTTAAAACTATCAAACAGAATGTGTTTCAAAGTGTATGCTATATTAGCCAATACAACAGACATCTAGGAATCTCAAAATGCTGTAGGACACAGTAGTCCACCTGGCTGTACAACAGAGATGGCAAAGGCAATGTCAGCTGGTCTCCGCTGATCTTCCTTCAGCAGTTCCATGCTGCCATTCTGAAAGTAATTACATGTACAAGCCCTGTAAACAGTTAAACTTCAATGGTTAAAAAGTAAATCAGAACTTTAAATAGTAGGATTTAAGCTCTTATTTTTAAAATCCCTTTCATGTTTTTAGCTCTTTGTTCATGACTTTTGAGGTCTCAGTTAAAAATAGTGCCATTTCCTGAGTCTTCTGCATGCGGCAAGAAGACTTGTACCAATAAGCATGATACTCATTGTTGCTGGTATAACAGCAGCAAGGCCAGCAGCAAAAAAGATTAATGTCCTACATAATTTTGGAAGATATACTGTGAAGGTCTAGGTAAAACTATCCAGAAAATGTCAGGTTAATGTGACAGATGCTGTAAATGATCAGGTAAATGATAGAGACAAGGAAGTGCAACAAGACAAGAAGCTGGACAAGCACAGAAGAACCATGTGTGGGAGGTGTGATGNGCCCAGAGAAGTTGTTGATGCCCCATCCCTGGAAGTGTTTAAGGCCAGGCTGGATGGGGCTTGGAGCAACCTGCTCTAGTGAGAGGTGTCCCTGTCCATGGCAGGGAGGTTGGAACTTGATGATCTTTAAGGTCCCTTCCAACTCTAACCATTCTATGATTCTATGACATAAGGGAAATTTGGTAAGCAGACAAAGAGAATGCAGAAGAAGAGGGAAATGAAAGAGGAGAACAGGTTGTAACAGCATATTTGCCTAACTACACACTTCTTTCTCCTGACTACTCAAAACTTACTACATTCTGTGACGTGATAGTGATTCTAGTGAACTGCGTTGCCCAATATTCCTATTCTTGAATAGTCTTTTCTATAAGTGTCCTTGCACGGACACTGGTAGTCTGCAAAATATTTTTGTTACCTGAGCTGAATAAGTCTATGTAATACCTGATAAAAGAAGTGCAACAGAGACTTAGTTTAAAAGGAGTGATAGGAACCAAAATGCTAAAGTAAAAGTTTTCCATTGTAGAGAGTGAGAAAAAAACATCAAATCTTGTCCAAGCATCAAATGAAGTTGAATTTTTAATGTATTTGAAATTTAATTTGAAAATTAAATATGTGGTTATTCTAGAGGAAACCTAATAAACATAAGATGAAAACCCTGGCTGTTCTAACTAATTAATGGTTTCCTGGGTTCTGACTCATGATTCTGGGCATCTGGGGCTGACCACCGTAAAAGTCATATTGCACAGTAGCAGGTGCAGTGCTTGCTTCCCTTTTCCCATGTGTCCTTTCCCTTAAAATTTTGAGGAATTCTGTCTTTTGCTGCAGCTGGATTTCTTATCTGATCTATTGCACAAACGCTGTACAATTTCAGAAAGTGGCCTTGAGGTTTTCTGCTGCTTATCTAAATCCTCTGCCATTTAAAGAAACCAACCACACTAAACAGTGGATACGAAACAAGGGTAAACGTGTATGCATATAGTGTACCACCAATGCAGCTGATACACTGCAATATCAGTCCAGGAAGCTACAGGCTTGCCTTGTGTGTGTGCTAGAAATCTGCAGTTCAGAGAGTCTCTCCTGTGGGAAAATGTGTCAATAACAAAGACATTCTACTTATCTCCCTAGGCATTTATGAACACTTTTATCACCGTGGCATCAGATTACTGGATAAAACTTAAACCGTATTTTTCAGATGCTTATCGGCTATTTCCTGTAATTTAATTTCTTTCTTGTTTTTCATTAGTAAGTGTGTTTATGTAGATGTTTTCTAGATGTTTAGATGTCTTTTATCAATGTTTAATCTGAGTATTCTTAGCATTTTATTAACATGTTCATAATCAGTAACTGTAAAGCTTTCTATCATATACATGGGACTTAAAGTATGAACATAAAAAAGCATGGAAATTAAATTTGAAACCAAATACAGTTCTCTGAGGGTGAAAATATTCTCAGTAATGTTATCTAGCTAAATATTAGTCACATCCCCTGAAATAATCATGCAGGGTCCCACTAAAGCCAAGAAAATGAAGTGTACCTTCCAGAGGACAGCTGCAGAAGTACATTTTTCTCTCTGTTAACCATAAAGCACACAAGTTATGCCAGCACCCCTGTTCTCCACGTATCTATTGAAAATGCAGTGGTTGAGCAACTCAGTTAATAACTACATCAGAATGATTCCAGCTACTGGATCACAAAAATGGGGGTACAGCTGAGCATATCTCAAACCGACTTCTGTTTTCTAATAAAAAAATGACCATTTTGGAAAAGTATTTAGTAGTCATCTATGAAGTGTTGAGTGAGGTGTACCTCTGTGAAGGTGGAATTCCTGAGAAAGTGGTGTCCTAGCTTTAGCAGAGTTCATTTTTCTCCAAATCAGTAATTGTGTGTCATCAGATACTTAAAGGTGCCTGATGTTTTTTGTTTGTTTTTACTCTCCAGGCCTTGTAATGGGATTAATTATACGATATGCAACAAAAGCATCAGATGTTGAAAGTGGAACTGTTTATGAATGTGAAAAGCTGAAATCTTGGCCATCCACTCTACTTATTAATATAACTAATCAAGTCTATGAGTATCAATACAAAAGAGAGATCAGCCACCACAATGTCAATGGTCACCAGGGCAATGCAATGCTTCAAAAGGTAAAAACTCTCTTTATTTTGATCTAAACTATGAAAGATATTTCTTTTATTTAAACCCTAGAGGGAAGAAATCAGGTTTCAAGCTAAGTTGTGACACAGAGAGAGGGAAGCTGTTCTGAATTTAGGGTGAGAAGGGTAAGTGAAGAAGAAAAACAGGAGTGGAAATAAGGTATGGTAGAAACCCGACCACCATTTAGCATACTGTATGGCAGTATGCTTGCAGAATAGTTTCCTGAACTCTTTTAGATGGCAGTCTTGCCTCCTGCAGATACTGTGTTTGCATGCAGGCAGAGCTGTTACCTTGGGTTCATTGCCACCAAAACTTTATAAACCCCATTGATATCTTCATTTGCCCTCTGTCTTGAAAGTGCCTAGCTCTGGCAGCATAATGCAAGTGAGCTTTAGCTCTTGCATACAAACTCTAAACATACTCCAAAATATATCCATGTAAATATGTAAACTTCCGTAGATAGGTGGAGTTTTTTATAATGTTATAATGCACAACAATGTTCTCATACATTCATTCACTACTACAGTGGTCTTCAGCCTGGATTTCACTGGGTATCCTCAAGCATGGGGAGAGAGCATTGTGGTAATTCAGGCTGGATGCAAAAAGGGAAGCATGGGAGGAAGTTTACGCTCTTTTACAATATCATGGCCATTTCTGTTTTCTAGTATATAATGACTAAAATATTTTACTTTATTAGTATATTCTACCCCCACCCTGGCCTTGCAATACTTACTTCTTGTAATGTTCACTATTTAAAAAATGACAGCAATTTAAAGAACTCATGAATGCAGAGGGACATTTAAAAACTTGTATTTCATGCTCAAAGACATCACATATTCACATGGAGCTTCTAAGCCCTCACAAGCTTTTTTTTACAATATTACAATATATTATTTTGCCTTTGTTCAAGTATTATTATCTAGCACAGCAATACATATTCCTGTATATTATAGTGGCTATCATAAAAACTTAAAAGTTATGCTTAGAATGTACACTGCAGAACTCAGCAAAATTAGGATTTGACCATCTGCTCAAATTCCTTGCTGATGCAGCACTGTTGTGTGCCTGTCTGTCGTTACTGCCAGACTCTTGCCATTCTCAGAAAGAGCTAGACTGTCAAGGACCGTTAGAGCTGTGCTGGGTGGATACAGGAAAATACTGTGGCAGTCAGAGTACTCAGATTTTGCTGAATCTTCATCCATTTTCCAGCTAGTTGGTTGCAAGAGGTTTGTCTTAGTCAAAGTGTTTAGTTTTCAAGGCAAATGTTCTGAGCTGTTACATTTGAACAACTTCATCAAATCTGGTATACTGGAGCTGACTTGTGTTAGGAGAAGGGAGGAGAACTAACTCACATGGAAGTTTCTGTTCCCCTTTCAGGGTATTGCTCAGTCTTCTTTTCAATCTCACTTTGCTGGAAGATTCTTAGCAGTCTCAACTCTGAATTGTGGGTTTCTCCATATTATTGGAAAGGCCTCAGCCTGCCTGGATTTTCACTTTAAAATTATCTGGCAAATGCCCTCTTAAATAGAAAAAAAAAAAAAGAAGGAAAGAGGGAGGAATTCAATAGTATTTGTGAGACAATAACAATGCCTGGCAGCCTTTCTGATTGGCAAAAGCACTAACATAAAAAACATGAAATAGGATCACACCATGCTCTGTTTTGTACAACTGTAATTCTATTTTGACCTCAGTACAAGAGTTTACTAAATGCATTTATCAGAAAGAATAGACTGTGGCAAGACTTACAAACATGTATCCTTTATAACATGGTTTTGAATAATAAAACATGCAGTCAGGTTTTCTGATGCCTATGAGAAAACTATTTTATCGTATTTGCTGAATTAATTCCAAAATTAACATTTCAGACCGTTAGCTCATAAGTGACAAAAATTGCTTTTCTATCTCTGTTTCAGTGAAGTTACCGGCATAGCTAAAGTTGCTGGCACGTTGTTTACCAGATAGTTTTTTTCAACTTTGTAGCTCAAAGTAAGCAGAATGGAAAAAAAGGCTGAGCTTTCACTTCCTCTTTATCAAATCAAGCTGTTTATTACTAAGAAGACAGAAGTGATTTTGTAGGCAGGTCTTACTCTTTTGAAGCTAAAGAATTCTTCTAGAATACTGTAGCCTAAGTATCACTAAATAGCACTAAAATATCACTATATCTGGACAAAGGAGCTGCAAGCCATTGCATTAATTATATCTTGTTTGAAAAGTATTGTTATACTATAGCCTGCTGACAGAACAGTAAACAATACAGAAGCTTATTAAAATATTTTTTCTTAAACAATGTTGTGTTTTCAAACAGGATCCTGTTTTATTGAAAGCTACTTGTCATGAAGTGCAGTCACTGAACACTGTTGGTCTCTGTGCAAATATGCACAGAGGACTGACAACAGCTGGAATAAGGACTTTTGCTTTGCCTAACATCATCCTCATTCTAGCCTTACTTTAAAAATTTTAATAAGTATTTTATAAACTCTTTCCAGCAGTTGTAGAAACAAAAATGAATGTTTCATGTGAGCAGGACTGACATGACACAGGCATTTTAGTGCAACAAACTACACAACAGAGAATGGTGTCCACTGCTGTGCCAGCCAGGAGCATACTTTTGGTTCTGAAAGCAAATAGTTATGTCTTTGCAGTCTTCGGAGAATGGCTGCCTGGTCCTTAATCTTAGTGAGGATAAAAGGTAACCCCTTTGCCTATAAAACAGATGCAAGAGACGTAGGAAACAGACAGTGCTAGTGCCTCTCAGATTTCATAACACAAGGATGTGTTGCATCTTCAGTAACACATAAGGAGATACCTGTCACCAGAAGCAAATTACAGTTTCATTGCCATGACAATATGTTTTACACTGTCAGCACATATAGAAGTAGAAAAAGCAGCAAGGAACTGGGGATAGTACTGGTAAATTAGTTAAGCTACTAATAATTAAGGCCATCACAAAACCCTTATATTGAAATCTGGAAGAAAGTGCTTTATGCCATTTGTGAATTTCATACTTACATAGACAGTCCTTTTGACAAAAAGGACAATTTTTGCTTTGCCACACTTACATTTTGTTAGGAAGTACCTGTTTACTGTGGAGAGTCTAGAGCTATTACATTTTATGAGATGTGTTACAATGGAAATGAAGCTAGAGAAGCAGTCTGGAGATTTATTGAGAAGCTTTAAGACAACAGAAACCTCTGCTGGCAGGTTAGCAGAACTGATGATACAACTATAGTTTAATGAGTTGTTGCACCTGAGCTACATTGTCTACCCACATAAATGTTCCTTGCCTGCTAAAAATACGAGGTAACATTTATTTTTCATTGCTTTTAGGTTAAGTCAAATGAATTAACGAAGATGGCCAGTGTGCACAGTTTTCATGTGCAGTAATTCAAGAAAGTGCATATTAGCTGACAGCCAGTAGTTCATTAAGCAACATTAGCAAGCTCTATCTGCACCTGAATAGATATGCTTCAAATGAAACATTACATTGGTTTTGATAGTGTAGGCCTTTTCTTTTATCACCACTCTATACACGAGGAACTGAGACACAACACTGATGTGTCTTTCCTGAAACTGAACAGGAATTCCGTATGTGAACTAGGAATTAAGCCACAGGACTGGCAAGTTGGATGTCTGGCAGGGCAGATATTTGCTATCACAGGTAACACTGCTTGCATGTGTTGCCGGTAAAATAGTGCAAGACTGATTTCCTTCTTAAAGCAACACTGTTCAAGTAGTATTCTACATATATAAGCAGCAAAGAACTATGCATAAATACTTGTAAGAACACAATGCAGAATAACATTCTGCCCTGCAGACATTGAAGCTAATCCTGAGATTAATCCTGATAAAAAGTTACTATTAAAACCCATCCTACCATATTAAATGCTACTTTATTTGTCCTTATCCTTTCTTTTGTCCTTTCTGGCAGATGACATTTGATCCTTCTATCTTCTTCAATATTTTGCTGCCACCAATTATATTTCATGCTGGATATAGTTTAAAGAAGGTATGTGTCTCTTTCTTATATTGCAGAAGTGACTGAATGTGATCGCTACTTTGTAGATCCAACAGACCAGTGACCGGGGAAACAGTCAGTTGACAATTATATTGCATGGGAACAACTTGGCAGGAGTGGAAGCAAATGAAAGATGCACAGACCTCATTCTGCACCCTTTCTGGATCTGTGCAAAGATTTGACTGTGTGGTTCATAACACTTGGGCATTCCTGTTTTCAGAAGAGACAACTTTGAATCTGGTGACACTGCGTGTAGGCAGCAGCTTGTCTGTGTTCTATATACTGCATGGTCAGGACTTCGTTCAAGGGGTGGGGTTATGGGACTGTTTGCATCACATACTTTCTGCTATGGTCCTGAAGCATCTGGCTGGATACATAAAAGAGGGAATTTCAATGGCATTCCATCTTTAATTGAATTTTCCAAAAGAGCTGAAGTAGCCTATATTGTTTGATCTTATAGTCGAGATATGGGTTGTAACAAATGGCACTTTTAGATGCAGTGTTTCAACTTGGTCTAAATGTTCTTTTATTGACTGCATTACAAGGGATCTTTTTCCAAACTTTCCTCCCCAGAGACACTTTTTTCGTAACTTAGGATCAATTTTAACCTACGCCTTTTTGGGAACTGCCATCTCCTGCATAGTCATAGGGTAAGTGAATGCCTGAAGTCATTATTAGTGCTTGCTAGTTTCTTCAGTTAAAAACTAAACTGTAAAAAGGATTGCATGATCAATATACTTCACAAATCATGTAATGGGTAAAGTCATTACTGATCAGGGAATACCGACGTGGAAAAGACAAAACTCTTGGGCAGTAAGAACTGTCTAGGACATTTAAGAAATGGTGTCCTTAATTTCTGGTCTGTGACTGATGTGAGCACCAATCGCTTTATACAGCCCTGTAGCTTTAACCGTCTGTCCTGAGATATAGAACTATTCTCTCACTCAAAATTCCATGCTTCTAACCAGAATTCCTCCTAGAGGAGAGCAGATCTCTTAACAGAAAAGGAAAGACTTTAAAGCACAAAATGGGAGGAACAGATACCTACTGGCATATATGTAAAATAACTGGAGCAATTTCAAAGGCTAAATAAAACTTTAGTTGATGATCATGTAAAAAGCCTCACTCTGGAATTATGTGTAAATTTAGCCTAGATATGACTAAGTGACTGCTGATGAAAAAGAGGAAGGAAAAAAAGCAGAGCGGCAAAAAATCCTTGTTTATTTCTATACCTCTTTAGTGTAAAGCCGCTAATATTTTTTTTTTTCCAAAATTTGCCTAATTAAAGACAAGATTTGCTAGTCAGAAATGTATTAGATATTTCTCGGCTGACGTGATGTGAAACTTTTGTTTGCCTGTTTGGTTAGTTCAATGAAAATTAAGCAAACCATTTAAAAGTCCTTTTGGATCTTAAAAATGTGTATGTTTCACAATATTTATGAATACCACACAGATACTTCATGTCCTCATGTTCTGGGAAAATTCCTGATACAGGTGAAAATGAAATAGTTAGATTCTGAATTGAGTGGGTATCTGTGCCTGCACAGTCTGAGAAAAGCAATGCACTGTTCTTGCCTCTGGATGTGACAGTGCAGTGCTGCATACAAATCTGTCTTGCTGACAGGCCTTCATCTTGCTGGGATTGTGCAGAGTCAAAATGCCATAGAACTTTCAGTGTTCAGGTTTCAGACTAGGAAGCACACTGCATCTTGTAGGATTTACTTGAAGTCCTGTGCCGTAGAACTATGAAATGTACCATTTAAATCTTCGCATGATATGGAAAGATTCATGGAAACTTTTCAGGTTTTGTGAGTGTGCCTGAATTTAAAACTGGTCAAAATTCTGTACCTATGAACAGAACTTTCAAATTATAGAAGGAATTAATCTTTTATTTCTGCCTTTTCCCTTTCTTTACAATGGACTTTTAAGTAAAGATGTGTGTGCTGCATCAAGGTATAAGCTCCTTGCTGGCATTATTACAAGATGGAGTTTTTTCCCTTAATATAATTTTGATAACAGTAAAACACATGACTGCCCTATAACTCAGGGTAGCCAGACTTTAAAACTCTTATGAGTATGCCATTATATCTATCTTGATATCCTAGATTCCTAATAATAAAGTAGCTTAGTAAGTATAATGTACCCAAGGCACTGTAGCCATTAAGTGTTCTGCAAGCTATGGTCACTTCAAATGTCGTGAAATTTTAGACTCCACAATGAAAAGCAACATGCAAATTATGATCACATTCTGTGCTGAAGTACAAAGGAATGTAAGCTCTGTCTGCAGCTGTCTCCCCTTCATGTGAGAAAAACTGCTGAAGATCCATGGGGTAAGAAGAAAGTATACTTTTGATTTCAGACACATATCTGTAACTCCGGAAGACAGTGCAACACATGTCTCGCTTATTGGAGAGGAAAGGCTTACTCCTGGTTTTCCTTCTAAAATTTTCCTTGAGAAATGATATCTCACCCCCTCAGCTCTCCTACTGCTTGTTCTCTTCTGGAGAAGGGTGTGAGGCAGAGAGCTCTGGCTCTTAGTGATCCTTCTTTTCTACTGGGAACAGGCAAGGTGTTTTAGACACAGAAGATACAGGATTCCACAAAATGACATAATTATACAATCAGAACAGTTTCCTGCCTGGTTACTTAATGTCCCTATACTTAAACCCCTCTATTCATTTCTTTGTGAGGCTCTGCAGCTTCTATTAGAGCTCCAAAAGTACTTATGCACATGAAGCATCAATATCACAGCATTGTCACTTGGTGGTGAGTGTCTGCTCACAGGTCCATGAAGATCACAGCTTGGACAGCTACAGCTACCCCACTCATTTTTTCCCCCCATCTTTTTTGCTGTAATATACACCTCTGTACGACCCTAGCTTTTAGAGCTGCGTCTTTTCATACCCATTTATATGGCAAATAGCACTCCTAAGGTTGCGATTATAAATTCAGTAAAAAATCTATATTGTGGTAACAGTTTGAGCTGAATGCTATCACATTACTGGAGTAACAGTGGTTCTAGATCTCATTAGGACTCTTCCTGTGCATCCTCTCACTTGTCTTAGCCATCGAACATGTCTCTCCTGTAAATCAATTGCTAACAGCTCTGTGAGACTCCAGAAAAGCAGTAGGGCTGTCCAGCCCAGTGATGCTCTTAAAGATGCATTTGTTTTATGAGCTCTGACATGTGTCGTTGCCCTTTGTAAACAGAAAATGCCAGAGCAGCTTTGATAAGCTTGTTAAAAGAAACATAATATATTGAGTTTAGCCTAAATTCCAAATACTGTCATTTCTGTATCCACGTTATTTTACCTAAACCAGAATGAATGCAGATAGAATCTACTACAGAAAGTTCCTACTAGGAACAATTCCTACTAGCAATTCAAAGTTCAAGGCTATAGTCAAGGATAAAGATCTACTCTAAGGTAGAGGAGTAAGCACTGAGCAGCACTGGGATTTGTACTGTGTCCCATACAAACCCCCAACCCCACAAAATCTTTGCAGATAAGGCAGTAATATATTTAGAATAGGCTTTATGTGAATGTGAAGTATGGTTAATAATGTACACGTCAGGATGAGAAAGAGATAATGAGATCATGAGATAATGAGATAATGAAGAAAGGTGGTATAAAAACTTTACTGAAGGGAACTGAAAATAATTCCTAAAAGAAAAAGAATATATCCAGAGAAAAAAGGGATGAATAGCTATAGTTGTTCTTACAAAAGAAAGGATAGAACTCTAAGGTACTTCTAGATTGCATTGTCATAGACAAATATTTTGTGCACAGGTATAATTAAACATGTGCTTACTTTTTTCATATACGCACAACATACATATATGTGCAGTACATCAATATACCGAGGCTCAGATTCTGTGTCTCTGCAGCCTCTCATTGGGCCTGTGCTCTTTCTGCCTGAAGAAATTACAAAGCACCCCATTGTGAACTCCCCCTGGGGGGCTTGACGTAGTGACAGGGTACAGCCTGTAACAAAGAAGGACTGGACCTTTCTTTGTAAACCAGAAACAGCTGGGAAGTATCATTAATAAAGAACAGGAACATCATTTGCATTGTGCAAACTCTCCGAGTGCTAAAAAGTTGCCATGGAACACAATGATACAATGGTGTCTGTCTGCTCTTTGTAAATCTTTGCTTTTGTATGAAAGACTGTCCTTTGGCATGAAGAAAGAGGAACTGTGTGGAATTTGAGCAAAAAGGCTATAATCAGATATTCCCACTGAGGACAGGGGGAAGGGGTAAGAGGGATTGCTTGCTTCAAGTGAAGGAAGTGCTGAAACATAATTGCTTTCAACTAAATCCTACTCTGCAGAATACCTGCCCCTGTTAGCTCTAATACTGTCCTCAGCCTCTTAACACAACGTGCAAATTATAGTGATTCCCAAACTCTTCCAGCTAGGCCAAATTATGCCCTTTGCACCAGGTCTGATTAGCAGGGATCCATGCAGAGGGACCCCATAAAGGAAAGGAGACTGCCCCACTCCAAGTGGAGTTGTCCCCTTCATGATGAACAGAATCTGCTGACTCTCAGTCTGCATGATACAGAATCATATAAGATCCAGTCTCTCAACAGATCTTTTCTCTGTGAGAAAATATTTTTTCTCCCGTCTCTTGAAGAATAATGTGAGATGATCAGCAGGACAGCTCTTTACTCCTAAGAAAAATCATACAAGTTACGTCTTTTTGAGGCCTTCTCTGATACAGGGTGCACAGTCTCACTACCTGAGTTTCACAGAATTAGTGAATAATTTAGGTTGGAAGCAACATCTGGATGTCTGCAGTGCAACCTCCTAATAAATGCATGACTGGCTTCAAATTTAAATCCAGTTCCCGAGGCCCTGTCCAACTGAGTTTTGAGTATCTCCAAGAATGTGAATTCCACTGTCTGGCTGGGAAAACTGTTCCACTCTTAACTACTCTCACCACAAAGATTGTTTTTCTGTATATCCAATTGAAGTTTCCCTTTCTTTGTGACCTCGTAACCATTGCCTCCCATCATTTCACCATGCAGCCCTCAGAAGGTGGCTTCATATTCTCTGTAACCACCTTTTAGTTAGCAGCAGCAGTTAGCTCCCCTCCTAGTTACAAGAGAAAGCTCAGCTGGTTTTCTCCAGGCTGAAATAACTCAGCCCTTTGTCTCTTCTCATTCATCATGCCTATTGGCTGCCTAACTATGAGAGTAGTTCTCTACTGGAGAGTTCTCTACTTTCCTATCAGTATTTTTTGTACTCGGGATCCAAAACCAGACACGTTATTCCAGATGTCACTTCACAAGTACCAAGAAGAGACTAGTAACTTCTCTTAGCTTGTTCACTACACTTCCAGGAACACAACCTGGTTTGCAGTTAGCCTTCATAGCTGCAATTAGGAAGTTCTCTTCTGGCTCATCCTCCAAGACTCCAGGGGTTTTCTGCACATGGCTGTCTAGCCAATCATGCTCCTGTTGATGCATGTGGTTATTCCATTTCTGCAATATGTATCTGGATATTAGCAGTGTATTGATGACTGTAAGTTGAAGAGCAACACTGAGCTGACACTGTTCAGCAAGCCCATGAAAATAGGGCTGCTGAAAAATTAAATTAACATCTGCCCACACTGGCTTTTTTCCCTCCCCCCTCCCCTCCCCTTTTAGGAAGAAGCAGGGAGATGAGCCCTAAGTGTTTAGAAAAATCTTGACACTATAGTAACAACCTATCAGAGCAACATATGAGGTACTGAATGATGGCAGAAGTGGGAAGATTTGCATTTTTTTCCCCTCTTGAAATCATCTTGACTTCTTGGATCAGCATTCTGAGTGCCAGCCAGGGCCAAGATGCCTGTGCATGAGACCATTGACTTTATAAAGTTGGCCTTATCTATGATTTTTGATTCATTTTCACTTGGGTTCTCTCGAATTTGAGTGCCAAAACCACATTTTACATATTCAGAATGCAACATGTTCACAGTCACTTACTCATATTTTTCCAGTCTACCTAGTATGTTTGGCAAGGCCTGATTTTTCTGGAATTTAAAGCTCTCTGAGTGTACAACTCAAATAGCAAATTTATTTGCAGACAACCGAGATGAAGTTTTGTGGCTGCAGTGAGAATTTTACTTGAATAAAGCCGAGATAAAAATAGGGTTTGGATGAGAAAATAGAGTAATTGTAGTTTCAAGATGGTGAAGTTATGAAATACAAAGAGCTGATAATACTGGTGGTTAGGAAGAGTCATTCCATGATCATCACTGTTTTAAAAGATGTAGGTGTTTATATTAGCTACTTAGTTTGTATAGCCTTCTCTGGCTGGAGAGGTAGCACTTCTCCACATTACAACTAGAACCAAAGTTGGTTATTTTGGCCTGATTAATTCCAGGACAACTCTGTGAGCACATAAATGTTTGCTTTAGAATAAATCTATCAGATTGTTTCATGGTAATCAGTGCCTATAAGTGAACTTCTACTTTAAAAATAAAACAACAACAACAACGAAAAACCAACCAAAAAGAAATAAAAAACCCATAGAAAATCAGAATATTTCTTCTGTGCATCTGTGTTTAACTGCAATAACTAACAATTTGGACAAAGAAGTTTCTTCTGACATTTAAATTAAAGTGTCAGGAATAAGTCATCGTAATATAAGTAACATCACACTTGTCTCTCACAGGCAGTCAAGAATCCTTTCCCTTGCCATTCCTCACTATTCTACAAATGAATATTCAAATGCTTGGTGCATATGATCACTAAAAGCTGATAATATAATATAATAAATATAATATAATACAATAGAGCATAATAAAAATTTTCTAAATTATTTTCTTCCAAAACCTAAATCTTAAATGTTTTTGTTTGAAAACAGGAACTTTTTTTGGTGTGTCTTTCTATACAGGCATAAACAGAAATGAATATAAATTTTAAGAGAGAAGAAAAGAAATATCAATAAATGTCAAAACCCGCTCCAGATATTTTTGAGAAAAAAAAGTCCTGTGATTGGATTTTCCATCATAACCTTTCTATGAAATTAGACATTTTCCATTCAAATGACTGTGGTATCAAGATTCCATTACTATGTGAAAATGCTTTTTCTTCACTCTTAACTGCACGCTTTTCATAGCCCCTCTTTGTGCCTTCTAAAGGAGGAAAGGATTGGCTGAAGTAGCAACAGTGCTGCTAAAAGGCAGCAGTAGCAAGAAATGTTCAACTTTTCTTTACACAGTTTACATGGGTATGATGCATCCTGACTCAAGTATGCAGTAAAGATTTAGTTCTTTCATCAGTATACCTATCCAATCATACTTCTACAGATTAGGAGATAAATTTCTTCCACTGTCATACCATTTAAACACACTACTTAACCTTGAGTCATCTTTAGTAGAAAGCAGTCTTTCAAAACAAAGCAAAACAAAACAAAACAAACAAAAAAGTGTGACTTTGTGTGTGCATGTTTAAATCATTTCCTCCCGAAAATTTAGCTTATTTTATTTTTACAACCTTCTTCTCAGTAAGTAGCTTGCTGTGGCCTTATTGTAACAAGAGACAGGACTATCGATTTACTGATATATTGACATGTTTGCAATGGACACGGGTTCCATCTCTCATTAAGTGTTTGGCAGGGTACACCCTGGGAGGTTCAGCATTCAAGAGTTTTGTTTACTGAGCACTGCATAACTGAGGATTTCTTTTTAAATTTTTTTTTCCATAGGTATTGCCGTAGTTGGACAAATACTAGATATGTGTCTAGTTAGGTTATAGGTGTGTTCTATATTACTTTCTCACTGAAGCTTATTGGAATATACAAATAGGGTCTGCTGATGTGAAACAGTATTGAGTTTATAATCTGCCTATTCTCTCTTATCTGAGGCCTCTGGATAGACTTTACAACTTGGAAACCAAATGCTTGTAGCTGCGTGCCTCAGCAGAGCAAAACCAAATGTTATTTGGCTTGAAGCTACTGTACAGTGCTATGGGATTCTTCCAAATTTTGGAAACTCTGTCTGCAAGTAAAAAATGGGGCCAGGTTAAGGGTAACAGAAAAAAATATCTCTATTACAGAACTCTCCATAAAATAAGCAAGTATCTTTACAAGGATTATCTGCTGTTACTCCACCTCAGCTCTTGCCTTTCCAGATGGCAATTTTTGTATTAATTCAGAATTAGGTCGTGTACAAGTAGTATTTTTTTCTAATAATTTTTTTTTTTCTAATAAAAATTTGCTCCCACCAAATGGTGCAAAAAAAGCAGATCTATCTTCCCTCCACACACCACATGTAAATAGCTAGTGCTTAAGCTCTCCACGGGCAGAAATAAGCAGACATTCATTTGAATGTAGTAAAACTTTTGTAAGAGTATAGTACCTGTGTTGTTACCCTCTTTTGTTTCTTGGCTGATTTCATCTCCCCTTTCAGAGTGAATTCAGGCATTTTCTTTCAGTCATGAGGCAGTATTGCACCATTTTTGCATTCATTTGAGGAAACTCAACAGGCATGATTTAGCTGAAAAATCAAGTCTTTCCAGAGTTCTCCAAAGAAGACAACCTAATACTAAGTCTCAGCAGGAAAAGAATTAGTCTGTTTAGTTGTTAATGTGCTACTTGGAGCCCCAGTGCAGTAGCTTTGATTCTTTAGTCAGTCCAAATCAAAATAATTCTGTTGCAGTCTGTGGAGTTGCAACGTGCAACTCAGCTGTAGTGGTGAGCGACAGTTCCTACTTGGCACTTTTGTTTAAAGGTGTTTGGTGAATCCAAAAGGGGTTAGTAAAGCAGGAGTTTAAAGCAGCTTGAAAATAATACACTCACTATGACATCTAGGAGTAAGAATTTTGCAAAGGGATTAAAAAAAAAAAAGAAAGGGCTTTCTCATAGACACAACTCTCAGAGGGTTTTGCAGTTCTAAGTTACAAAGTAGTAAAAACAGACCTCTAGTTTGCATGAATTCTCAGCCTACGGATAAGAAGCTGCGTTTAATCAAAACACTGATATAAAATAGTGTTTCCCAGACCACTAACACCCACACAGGGCTGAAAGTTCTTTCAAGAGTACTTTGATGCGTTCATGTGTGTTGCTGCAAGTTCAGTCAGAATTTGTAGCTATTTCGCAATACAACATCTGACATTGTTTACTGCAGCAGAGTTGATCATGCAGAAAACAGTTTTTCTTCTCATAAACAGATGTGGTGAACAGCAGGGTGTAATTATTTGCATCTTCCAGAAGAATCCCTCAGCATACTAAGGATATTGAAATAATTGTATTATAGGGAACACTAAAGGTGTGAGACTGCAAAGACAAACAGAACCTCAAATACTAGGAGACTCATCTAAAGTCAAAAGGATGTTTAGTTTGTTATTTGATACCCAGTAGGTTCTCCAGAAACCCAGCATAAAAATTAAATCATGCATTCTTCTGAAAAATATGCAAATGGCATTTGTTGCAAAATAGGAAAAACAATTTCAGATATTCCCCAAGAAGAAACCTCACACTGGAGGGAAGAGTTTATTTGGTGTTTTCTTGTTTGGTTGGTTTGGGGATTATTTTTAACAATGTTCCTTCCAAGTTGCCTTGAAAGTTGAAGTTTTTTACCGCAAAAATGAATACTTTTGGACAGACTTCCTAATGTCTTCTTCCCTTATCTTCCTGGATCCTTTAAGCACTGACACCAAATGTGGTGTCCAAAGATTGCCATCCCCTATTTCTCTGGCTGTAGACCTGTGCAACCCAGCTTCCTTGGCTGCAGCACCATTTGGAAGTCTCAAGTTTTCAAGATTGCTCTGGCAATCTCTACATTAACTTTCAGGAAAACATCTTTATAGAGCTGGTGAAAGGAAAAATATGCATCCATCCTGGCCCCATATCCTTTCGGTCCACTGACATTCTCAAAAGTACACACCCTCTTCCCAGAACAATTCCAACCTACAGAAGAGATGAAAGCACGAGAAGAAGGTACACCGACTCTGGTATACGTGTTCATTTTCCATCTCCTACAGATATTCTTCCACACTGAATGAGAAACCTGCACACAATGCATGCGACTGAGGAAGATACCTCTGCTTCAGCCCATGCTGTGCATTGCTTCAGGCCATTCATAACTGTATGGTTTTGCTAGGTAGTGAGCCATACCATGCGATTCCTTCTGAATCGAGATGGGCAAGGACATGACCTCTGTCATGTAGACAGGAATTTGTGAATTGGTTGCAAAGTGCTTTGACCTGCTGCAGGGTGAAAGGTATAACAGAAATTGAAAACAGAAGAGGAAAATCCTGTTCTACTTCAGTAACATGTGGCTGCCTGCAACCTTCAGTCTCTTCAAACTGACCAGTTTACTGTTAGACAGATAAAATGCTGACCAGCATTTGGAAATGTACAGGAAGTAACTCACTGGTGTGCTTGACTTGGACCAGAAAGGGAGAAGGTGACGCAGATCTCCTGCCTGCTACCTTGAAAATTTCATAATAAGCCATTCTTTTCAGC
Organism: Thinocorus orbignyianus; assembly: GCA_013400375.1. Taxonomy (NCBI): domain Eukaryota; kingdom Metazoa; phylum Chordata; class Aves; order Ciconiiformes; family Thinocoridae; genus Thinocorus; species Thinocorus orbignyianus. Next base: position 260,511 of record VXBW01005589.1, on the reverse strand, counting down.
CGATTTGTGCATTCAACCTTTTTTCCCATCTATTCTTCTGATTCAATTATCTTAGTCCCCATCATCCCATACTCAACAATTAGCTTTCCAGGCAGTTTTTCTTTGTCCTCACCTTTTTTTTGAAATATGGAATCTGTAATACAAAGTCTTACAGAAGAAAAATTACTAGGATTATTTCATGTCTTCCTGCAGCAAGGACTTTATGAGTGAAGATGGTTCTTTAAAATGCTAATTAGCCTCTGCTCATACCCAGCTCCATACCCTAAAAAGGAAAAATCACTTTCATTTCTGTAATGTACTGACTGGGTACTTGCTTGCTCTTTGCACCACCACCTATCCCTCTCTCTGAAGCTTAGCAGCAAACAAAATTGAAATGTTAAAACACCTCAATCTCCACTCCTTTTTGGCCTCTCCCTTACTGGAAGCATTGGTGCTTTTATCTGTTATGGGCACACTGCAAATTTTGCGCAGGATGATGTCACTTGGTCTGTAAAAAAAACAATGACTAATAGTGACACTCTGCAACAGGAATATAAGGTCATACATAGACACAGTGACTGACCTAGATACTGCACTTTTTTGTAGCCCACGTATAGTGTATGAGAGGATTGCTATTACTCAGACTGGAAACCAAAACAAAATAATGTTTTTAATTTTTCATCCTCTTTTCACCCATCCTTACAATCCACTCAGTGGTGAAAATAAGGAAAGACTCACTTAGCTGAAGGAATAGGGATTATTTTCAGAGTTCTGCTCACCTATTTGATTTAATCAAAGTGAGTACACATGGAAACATTAGGTGCTATTTGATTTTGGGAGAGGAAACAGTGTGTGTTGATGCAATCTCTATGGAACAGAAGTATCATAAAATGATGCTAGGAAAGCAGAGGAAGTACATAATGTTCAGTCTTCTTGCAAATCCCGTCACCTGGTTTAAGCAGTTGTCCTCCATTGTTCATTGGGATACGGATACAGCTGGTTTCAGCTTCTCTCCCTTCAAGCAGCATTGAGTGAGATTGCTCTTCACCACTCTTTTGTCATAGTCATCACATAATTTATGGTAAAATCGACCTCGGGTCCAATCCCCTGGTGGAAACAAGACTAACTTCAAAAGCTTTAGCAGACTACTCTGAGCCTTGTCTGGTCAAGTTTTGAATACATCTCAGTATCCTTCTCTGAAGAAGAGCATCAGTGAACAAGTGCCAACTGGATTTCAAACGAATGTTCATTACTTTTTGAGCCCAGGAGGAGAGTGGGTTTTCTATGGTGAGTGACTTGATTTAACCAGCTTTCAGCAATCTTCCTGTTAATGCTGTCTTATCTGGCCCATACAGAAATCTACAATTTGAGCTATAGCACAAGATTATTACATGTCTAACCTGTCTACTACGTAGGCCATCTCATTCAAAGATCTTAAAATACCTTTTAAGCTTAACTTGATTTCTAGAAAGCAGAATATAGCTCTCACTTTAGATGTGGAAAAATGCACATGCTGACAGGTTGAAGGATGTGACTCACTCATTGTCAGGGACAGAGCTGGGAAGCAGCTCCGCAGCCCCATGCCCTACTCGAATCACTGGGTTGTGATGCACCATCTCCTGTACAACTGCAAGGCTCCGAAAAGCGCTTTTTTGCCATCACCATTCAAGTGACTGAAAAATTCACATATCACGGAAGAGAGAGCAGCTTCGGGGAGGCCAGCATCAAAGAGCACTGCCAGAGCCAGAGTGCTTACAGACGTAGCAGGGTTACTCAGGGTCTGGTTTCCTGTCCAAATCCCAATCCCTTTCTGGCATCTTCCCAAAACAGCCCTCTGCTGTGGCCAAANGCCTTTGCAGGCTGCTCCGCTGGAACAGGAGTAAAAGCGGCGCAGTGGCCGCCTGCCCTCCGCGCATCCTCCCCTTCCCAGCGCCCTCCGGGGACTCAGGAAGCCGGTCAGCGCCCCGGGCGACACCCCCCCGCCGCACCTTGCCGGGGCCGTCGGGGAGAAGAGCAAGATTCAGCTCAAGTGCGGAGCCTGGGTCTCCTGCGCACTCCCCGTGAGCAGAGCCGGGGAAGAGGAGAGGAGAATGTCAAGCTGAGCCAAAGGCAGTTTTTGTGTTAGTTTACAGATTGTTGAAGAAAAATATTAAGGGCGGAAGTAAACATTTCCTTTTCTCTCAAACAAAACTTTTTTTCCAAAGGTCNACTCGAATCACTGGGTTGTGATGCACCATCTCCTGTACAACTGCAAGGCTCCGAAAAGCGCTTTTTTGCCATCACCATTCAAGTGACTGAAAAATTCACATATCACGGAAGAGAGAGCAGCTTCGGGGAGGCCAGCATCAAAGAGCACTGCCAGAGCCAGAGTGCTTACAGACGTAGCAGGGTTACTCAGGGTCTGGTTTCCTGTCCAAATCCCAATCCCTTTCTGGCATCTTCCCAAAACAGCCCTCTGCTGTGGCCAAAAGGAACATTTGTGTTTGATCCTGAGTCAGACAGTCAGCACAAGAGCCTTACTCATGCTTTTATTAAGACTCTGAATGGTCCTGGTTTGCTGTTGAACTTTGTCGTATGTTTAACATGCAGCACATGCGGTTGGGCTGTGTGTAAACTCTTTGCTCTGTTAAAAAAAAAAGGCCATGGGCATTTCTTTCCACAGGCGTCAGAGGGAAGGAAAAAACTCGCATCTTAACTACTTTCAAAACACAGACGGGCGATGAGGGAAGCAACACAGAGGTGTGTAACGATGGGCAGCATGCGCTGCTGCAGCGGGAATGGGAATAGCGCACACCCCGGTGGCTGCCCCGCCTGCCCGGGAGTCCCTGCTCGCCCGGTCCCGGGGGCGCGCTTCCCCTCCCGCAGCGGCTCCGCGGCCGGCGGTAGCACCCCCCGCAGCCGCCAGGNGAATGCTGGGATCAAGGTCAAAGGCAGGTAAACAGCCAGGGTCCTCAGACGTCAGCCATCGAAGAAAGAGAGTTGATCCCTCAGCTTTTATACTGAGCATGGTGTGGATGGGATGAAATATCCCAGTTGGCCAGTTTTGGGTCACCTGTCCTGTCCGCTCCTACAGGTGTGACCCCTCAATGCTTTTCTGCTTCCAACCCTCCAACAGGGAAAATAACGAAATTACCTGCCCTTGGTTGTTCTAGCAATAAGTATAAGCAAGGGCCTCTGTGCACACCATTCCTTGGTATCATCAGGTCTTATCACTGTGCAAGTGAACAGTTTTCTGAACAATGTGCTGTTAATTTCAGAGTTTAGTTAGAAGAGACACAGCTAAAAAAGTAAAAATTGTAAAACAGAAAATTGGTTTGTTTTACCTCAAACCAGGACAGCCTGGTTTCTATTTAGACCTCTTCTCTAGCTTAGTGGTGGGGGCACCTATCCACATGGTGGGCCTTGGTTGGTGGGCATCCAGATTCAGGATAACTGGAGTGAGGCAACACTCCTAATTCCAAATCAGGAAAAGCCAGTGCCAGCTCTCTTGTTTATTGTGCAACGGGAATAGCTTCCAACGTCTGCTAGAGCCAGGACACTCACTCACTCATTTTTTTCTCCAGCTTTGAGCACTGGTTGCAAGGGTACACTTCAAATTACCAAACAAGCATCATCCTTTACAAGTCATTCTTCAAGCTCTGATCTACCCAAGGATTCTGAATAATGCAGTAAATGAAACAATTCTGATGAACTATTATTAGAAAACTAGAGATGGCATGGATATGAGGAAGTCTTTTAGCTAAAATTGTCCAATATGCTCAAATGTCAGAACATTAATAATCAGTCTGATTTTCAAATGTTTTCACTTAGTTTTCTGAGTATGGAGGCTTAGTTACTGGAATTGTGATACAATGATTTAAGGACATCACTAACAAAATTACATGAGTTCTGGGAACACTTGCAGGATTGGAAGTGACTCAAAAGCCTGAGCTAGTTGTTACAATGCCCTTCTAGTAAAAGGAATAGTCTGCAAAATGCATTACAGTTGCAACCTCTCACTGGCAAATTGCAGCCTCATTAGTAATCTTGGCAAGATGATGGGGGTTTTGCATTACTGATCCTCTTGTTAGCCCCTCAAGTGTGTGACTGAAGCGCTCTTCTGGGAGCAGTTTGTGGAAGTGAATGTTGTAAATATATTTCCTTTATAGGCAAACAGATGCTCTCTGTCTTTGGGGCTATCAAACTGGCACATTCATGAACACACAACTCACTTAAAAATAAATGGGAAGAGAAGATAGTAGTTAAACCTGCCAAAAATTCAGATCTAATGATAATTGTAAACACATAAATTTTGTTATATTTTCCCACTGAGACAAAACACATGAGGAAACTTCTCCCTTTCCTTATGAAACTGTCCCTTCAGTGCAGTGGGTCATAGAATCATAGAATGGTTTGGGTTGGAAAGGACTGTAAAGATCATCTAGTTCAAACCTCCCTGCCATGGGCAGGGACACCTTGCACTCGTCAAGGTTGCTCAGAGCCCCATCCAACATGGTCTAGAAGACCTCAGGGATGGGGCACCCACAGCTTCTCTGGGCAGCCTGGGCCATTATCTCAACAGCCTTACAGTAAAAAAGGGCAATATCAGTTGTTATCGGACAGGTAGTAGGTGATGCTATTCAGGTGCTCCACTAATACAAGAAATATAGGAAGAGGTCTGCCACAAGTGTCCACAAGCAGTTTTTTCATGTGTTCCTCACACAACAGGCTGCCTGAAAGACGTGTGAGGTGTATAGTAAAGGAGCATTATTAATCTCTTAACTATGTCTGGGAGCTAAGAAGGTAGCAAGGCTTTTTCCCTGCTAGTAGAGTGATTGAGTAGGGGAAAGAAAAGAGTAATGAATAACAAAGCCAGGATAACAAACTAGCATTTTATTGGAGTAGTAAGGAGAATGTCAACTGGTGATCGAAGCTCATTGTGAGAGAAAGTTACCTTTGACTTCAGTATTTACCCTGAGAACAGGTGCCTGTTAGTAAAATCTATAGGGCTCAAATACATGTCCATGTACGTTAGGGTCTGGCCAGGAGAAAACACAGCCTAATAGGACAGCTGGCAAGGGTCGCCCAAGGTTCATAATCTATTCAGACTTCATTCCTTCAGAGTATTCACCCTCATTCTCTGGCTGAATTGTCAATTTGTAGACTTTCATTGCAGGGGAGAGACAAACAGCCGTTTGGTTCTAAAGGTAAAAATGTTCAATGTAATGCAAGAACAAATTCCAATTTTTCTCACAGATACTTTAAAACAGACTGTTCTATCCTTAGGTTGACTTGGGAAAGCTGTGAAGCATCCAGGCAGGCTACTTTGACATCAACAGAGCACACTGGTATCAGTTTATCATATTACCCAATAATTGCCCACAAATGACTTACGAGGGACAAACAGTTCCACAAAGCTTCTCAGAGAATATTCCCCCTGATTAAAGATCCTCAGGAAGGGGCTGAGGAGAAGAAAACTCCACACCATGAGGTTAGCTTGTCGTGGGCTGTAAACAAGGTGACTGTAGCCACAGACTCTTTCTCCACTGTGTTCTTTCTCTGTTCATTAGGTACTGGCCTCTGGGTGGCTTCTGCTTTGAAATAATGAATTATTTAAATTCTGCTTACATATCTCTTTTCAACAACAACTAATGCCATTGTATTACAAGGACAAAAACCTTTGGTAGCAGCCAGGACAGATGGCTGAAGCCAGGCAACACATTTCAAAGGTGTGCCATATCTCTGTGTTATCAAACTTACTTTTATTGGGAAACCTTATTATCTTTGTTATTTTAATTAAAGTGGTACACTTGAAGATATTCTTGATTTTCAAAATCTCATATTTAATTATTTTTTAATGCCTTATTATGAAGAAAAACTGGGAAACATTATCCAACTGCAACTAAAAGCTGAAAACCCCAAAGAATACAAACTATGTCATTTAATAAAAATTTAGTTTGAGAACTTATTATTTATCTTCTGATGTTTTTTTTTACCATGATGTGGATGGAAACACTGCAGTGTTATTCAGCCAGCATCCCTGCTAGAGTTCCTCCATAGTGATACTATATAAGACCTTATTTCAAGGGAATATGTAGCAGTACAGCGCCAATACGCTGTGATGAGATATTTGTGCCTTTGTACTTCCTTTTTTGCGGGGCTCTCTGCCTCCAGAAACATGTTTTAGTTACTTTCCCTCCTTTCTCTCACTACTTTGATCTGCTGGATCATTATATTCTAACCTATTCTTAATTTCCTCATACTAGCCCATTTTGAAAGCCTCCTGTATGATTTCCAGTTGATAAAATTGCCACTGGGATGCCCTTTCTCTTCCTTTAGCACTGATCGTCATCACTCATGAACAGATGCTGGGGAGACAGATGATCTTTTCAAACGTAGCAAGGAAGACTAGGAGGAGAGTGCCTGGAGGCAGATTCAACCACTTAGAAGCATGTAGTCACACACCATGGTGTTCACTTGCTTCGGGTAGGGAGGAGAGTGAGAACTGAACATCAAAGTACAATGGAAATGTAAAATCCTTTGTGCTGTGATTCCTCCTTTCTTCTGTGCTTTTTCTCCTGGCAAGGTGTTGCAGACAGCTCTGCTTTCTGTGCCACCAAACAGATTCAAGCTTCACTTAATTCAAGTGAATTAAGTGGAGCTCCTGAATCTGTTTTATATCTTTTAGAAGTTCTAATGCTTACTAAAATTAAGTTGAGATTGAAAATATTTTCAATCATCAAAAGCAGGTACAGGTCTTTCTAGGACAAACAAAGCTCATGTGTTTTTTGGGCTCAAGCTGCAATGGGATGGGGAAGAGCAGGAAAACTGGGAACAACCTGTCCTAGGGGACTCCTTGTGCTGGGTCTAAGTCATGTGCAGTATGGTAGCAATAGATTGGCGTCTGGGCCAGAAGCTTTGGTGTGTTATCCTGCCTGTCCTTTTGACACTGTGCCACATCCCAGCTGCAGCCAGCTGAAGCATTTGAAAAAGATGTGGCAAATAAAATGTACCAAATTTATACTTGGAGCTCACTTTCTGGGTTTGTGCTGGGAGCTGGGAACTCCCCAGAACCAAGCTCCTGTAACATTTTGGGAAGTAAAAGGCTTCCAGACGATAATCATATCTACTTTTTTAGTTATGTACTCCAGAAAACACAATTTGCTTGAAAAACGGGTTTGGCTCTGTGAAATGCCTGAGTGCTGCTTGAGTAGCGTTAGGACAGCAGAGGGTGGCAAAGCGCAGTTGACGAACCGTCTGGGGGTGCTGGTGGGCACTGGTGCCCGCTCCCCCTCCAGCCTGGGCTCCGGGCGGCTGAATCGGTATTCAACATCCATTTCCAGCCTTGAGGCTTCCTCATCTATCATGTGGGATCATGATTTATTCTCTGATCTCTTGTTGCTAATGCTATTGCTTAACTGCAGACAGCTCTGCTGTGCTCTTCTATCTTGTCTTTCGTATTCTGTTTGCTTTTTACTGTCTGTTCAGTTACCAGAAAAAACTGTCATCATTATTGCCTTGTACTGCCCAAATGTCTGTTGACTTCAGAAGGTGTTTGACTAGTGTGAGTAAATCTGTAAGGTCTCTAATCCTTGCAATGCTCCAAAAGATAGACATAGACCAGTTACTATTGTACAGGAGAAATCGCTCTGAAAAAAAGAAGGCTGGGTATGTGTATATGTATGTGTATAAAAAACTAAAATGTAATATAAAAAGTATGATACATGTAAGTAAAAATAGCAAGAACTCCAGACTGAAGGAAGCAGAGATCTTCAGGTCAATTTTTAAAGTTTTGTCAAGAAATTCCAGAAATACTTACTAACTTAGTTACTTGGAGCTGTACCAACAGGCAGTCTAAAACAACTAATGTTTACTTATTTCTGAAGCATTTTTTACTTTTGTAAGTGGTCTCAAAAATTTTTCCCATCTGTGGAGGCCTGGCCTGATTGAAGAAAGAATTCTCTAACGTAATACGAGCAGTATCTCATGAACTGTGGTTCAACCTATGGTACAAACTAATACTGGCAAGCATTTTGAGTAATTAATTGTCCATATAAGATTAAAATTAAAAAATAAAAAAATAAAAAAAGGAGATATATTTCTGCAATTTACAGTTTACAGTGAAGTCTAAATAAATACTCTGTAAAACTATGTTTGCATGTTAAACAAATTTGGCTACAGCTGCTGTCTAATACCAAAACCAAAAGTTATGGTAGTTTGTAACAGGCAATGCTCAGTGATATAGTATCAGTTAACTTGTATCAGTGTCCTCCCAGGAAGGGAGTGTTCTTTGGTCTTGCTCATTTAGGAATATAATCTTTCTCTGATCTTTGAAGTGATGAAACAAAGGAGTGGACCATGGAGGCAAAGAAATTAGAGCAAGAAAAGAGCTATTAGACCATATAGCTCATTATTCCATCCCTAAAAAGCTATTCTGCAGTGTATTCTTGGGTGCTTTGTCCAGTGTATATAAAAACCTGGGAGCATGGAAATAGCGAAGGAGCAATTCTAGTGTGCAGAAATGCCAGTCTTTTTCTCTCTGCTTTGATCCAGCTATAGGATGAAGCAAAGCAGTAATTGCTGCCATTATAGAGAACAAATCTATTTGCATTTCTACAGTGCTTCAGCTCTAGCTATGAATGTCTAATCAGTCCTATTGCTAGAAAAATATTTTTCCAGCCTCTTGTCTGCTCTATGTCTGATTGCAGTGCATTACTACATAGCCACTTCACTCCACCCCTGTCCTGGCCCACATCAGTAGAGGGCTGTGGTGAGAATTTTTGAAGCCAATGCTGTCGTGTGTGAAACATAATACAGCAGTGTCAGTGGTTCAGTAAATATTCCTTTCACCTCTAGTAGAATACTGCCCAGCATAACATGCAAGGGTACCTGTGCTTCTAGAACTGTAACATTCTGAATAATGCATATATAAAGATCCCATTGCACACCTTTGCAGAATTAGTGACATTTGCCCCAATGTCCTTACTAGCTTTAGCTATAATAATTGCATTGCATTTTTCTAACCCAGTCTTCCCCTGCAGTTTTGATTGTCGGCTGTATTTCTCATTCTCTCTTCTACATGCTTTATCCACTATTGAGCGACTGCTATATTCTGATGCAAACATAACTGCACAATGTGACACACATTTATAAATTCACCCTGAATCTGAGTAAGTTGCATCTGCTTTTCTACCAATCAGTGGTGGTGTTCTGCCTTCACAAACCTGGAAATTTCAGATCAGTTAAAGCTTTGTAGACAGTTCTCAGGTGTAATATAGCCTCTTTGCTTCCATCACCTGGCATAGAAATGTTGTAACCTGACCAGGTTAAAGATCCATATAGGAAAAGAAGGTGGCTGGAACAACAGAGAACTGGCACACTCTCACACTGCTCATGTGAGCAATGGACATGCGAGAGGTGAGGACAGATCATTCATTACTCTTAAGTTCCAGCCCTCCTTGCTCCTCAATAGCCCTTCTTCAGATGAAGGAGCTCTAATATACCACGTAAAGGGAAAATGTTTTTCAATCAGTTATCATAGAATTAGTGGGGGGAAAAATACCAAAAATCCACTTGCAATGAAAAAATCAGCTTTTTCTGACAGGGGAAGTTGAGTTAGCTTTCCTCCATTTTATTATAGGTTAATCTATGTTAGTAAACACTATGTCTTAAAAAGCATTGTATCACTTGGATTTGGTTTACTGATAGGGCAATGTTTATGTCATTCATCTGACAGAATTGTTCATGCCTAGAAAAGAAAAGGGGACCCTTTCTCCAAGCTCTATAAATACTCAAAGATCAACAAAATAGACAAAACATCTTCAGGGCAGTGTCAGGAACTGACGGTCATGCCCCATGAATAGCAATGGAAGTCCAAAGTTATTTGTGCAGTTACTCCGCATTTACACCCCGTTAACAAGAATCAGTGTCTAGGAGCAATATTTAATCTGATCAAGTGAAGAAAGGGAGACACAACAGTTTTTTAGTGTTATTTTCAGCCAGTCAAATCCCATATCCTTACTTTATTCAGGTTTGTATTTAATTTGACATGTAATTCATGAGTTAAGCAAGTTACTTGTCCCCTGATTTGATGTTTTTGCATACATGTTTAAGAATTATATCTCCCACCTTTGCCTCACCCAGGAAACACTTGAGACAATTTTCCAATTAATCATTTCAACTAAAAGCTATGGTACTATCTTTAAATTTTAAGGATTGTCAAACCTCATCCTGTAGAATAGGAAACTTCGTTTGTTAAGCAAGACACACAACCATTATGAGGACCCTGTAATAGGAATAGCGCATCCTGTAACTAGGCAAGTGCAAGCCTTGGACTTCAGAAAAGTGCCCTTCATGAAATGCATCAAGTCAATCTGTCCTCAAGGTGTAATTTCCACAAGCTCTTCAGAAATGCTGTGGTAAATCTCTGTTTTATGCATCTGACTTGTGCCTGTGTGAGTCTTCTTAATCAGATCCTAGTGCTAGTAAAATAAAATAGAGTATTTCAGAAGATTGTTCTGCATGCAGAGGAAAGGAACTGAAAAACTTGAGAGGGAATGAAGTAGATCTTGACACTTCTGTAGATTTATGCTATAGATTCAATCATATATCCTCCAGGATCCTATAGGTCTATATCCTACAAACCGGAAGGAATAAGCAATAACTTCCACCTAATGCCTTCTACTAGCAATAACTAACCAAATTTCCTAGCAATTCCTAAGCTTAAATGGAACCTGTCCTGGGTACAGAATACAGAGTATAGGTGTAGCATGGGTACAGGATAGAGTCACAGAATGCACTGCTGTGGGGTTCACCCAGTATGAACTGTGTTAAAAGAAGAAACAAAAATTTCTACATTGGGTTTTTTACAGGGTTAAGGCCTGTGAGGCAGAAGTTTATGGATCACTCTCATATGGTTCAGATCTGACAAAAAATCAGCATTCACTCTGAACATCTAGCGTATTCTTGGTAGCGTGGACATGAGGTTTTCATTTGCATCATCATTCACCTGTATGCCACAAGTTAAGTAACAATGTTTTGAAGCTCGTGTCCTGCTGACTCATTCTGAATCATACCAGGACAAATACTTTCACCCTGAGAAGTTATTTACTGTCCTAGAAGGTTCCTGTTTCTAAAAGTCTATCACACTAGTTTCGTGGCACATTAGACCTATCTATATTCAGTCGTTCAGCCTGCCATTCAGTTAACTATTTATTTTTTCCCAAGGAAAAAAATGCATTTTTCACTTGACCAGTGAATGTCATTATACATCAGTACTCATATTCCTAGAAACAGCATCTAGCCTAGACACAAGAAATCTTATCGTTCTCCTCATCCTTGTTTGCTGTAGCAAGGAGGCTGTTTGAAAAATGAAACCAAACTTAAAATGTTTGTTAAGGGTTAGATGGGTTTCTTTTCCTGTCTACACACTTACAAGGATTCTGAGACTTTCAGAGGTCTAAATTTTGGATATAAATTCTAAGGAAGAAAATCTGGCACAAGACTGAACCATGTCCCAAGAGGTAAATGCACTCTAAATTAGAAATGTGAAACTTAGGGTTGATATCCTTAAGTGCCTCTTATTTTTATGGGAGATTGAACCAATCCCAGGTAGATATCTGAAAGCTCTCAAGCCTTCATTTAACATTTCAAAACTGCACTATAAATATCTATCTAGGGTACCTGACAATCTCTACTTATGGAGTGGGTGTGAATTCCTCTTTGTTCTTCAGCACTTGTATCACTATTTGACTGAGCTAATACAATAAAAAATGCTAAAGTGATTTCAGACAAGTTTCTCTATAGTTCATTTCATGCCCTATTTTACAGCAAGTTGTTCTCTAGTCTAATTTACATTCTGAAATCACAAACTGATCCTAATGATCTTTTAATGGTAATACAAACTCATTTAATGGGAAAATCAGGTGCTCCTGTAAAAACCTACTATAGCGGATCCTTGCAAACATAAGATCATGGTTTTTATGTATTTTGATGGAAAATACTAAATGAAAATATTTTAATATTTTATATGTAAATTTCCATATTTAGACTGCATTTTTAAATGTGTAACAAAAATACTGCTGTTTCAGAATCTGGGGGTGGGGTGGTGGTGGTGTTCATTCTGAAATTTAGAGAATAGCTGAATTATTAATGAATTAATTCAGAGTGAATAATAACCAGAAGCGTAAGTCTGTCTTCCACATAGATGGATAGCAGGTTAGTATTTAGCCATGTTTCTGTATCTGGAGAGGGAGTTCAAAATATCGGTTCTCACTTAACTCAAAATACTTTTTTTCTGAATTTCTGCCAAATCAGATTTTATTCCTTTTATTCATTCAAGTCCACAAGGTTTGAAGACTTTCCCTAGACAGGTCTTTTATACTGACATTCGCAACTGTGCTGAAACCTATTTCTGAAAGTAGGATTATACTGGTGCATGGAGTCCTGAAGAAAACTCAAATAAAAGGCTTTTTGACACAGGGAATGTTCTTGAGGTTGAAAAGAAAAGAAAAAATGATCCTCATGTCAATATAATAATGAGGTGATACTCAATTATATTAAAGGTTAGCACATTTGAAGCTGATCAAAGATGAAGAAAACTGATACAAACTTTTGTTCTTGGTCACAGCTAATCTGTGATACCTAATGCTATCAGATGTTTTTAAAGCCATAGATTTGGCAGAGTCTTTAATAAAGTCAGACATTTATATTGACAATGAGATGGGATTAGAGGTCTTCACATTTCAGAATACAAAGCACCCACTCAGCTGAGAACTAGAAATAAACTTCTCTTATAAATGGCAATTTTACAATTGGTTGCAACACGTTTTCTTGAACTGACAAAACCTCTTGAATGGTTTGACCAGGCTAAATTCTTTGGGATATTAACATCTTTTATGTAAAGAAAGAACCTTGCATGTTATAATTGCTGTCATAATGCTAATCTTTGAAGTAACTCATTGGTGAACTGAATTCATTACTGACTGAATGAATTAGCCAATTAATTAGTGAATCTGGTTTACCTGACACCCTGGCTGATATTTTAGTTTAGTATGTGACAACAGTTGTGTAATCTGAGAACTCGGAATAATTGATTTTTAATTACAATGTTTTTAACTCCTGTAGGTAATACTGTATCACTATCTTACTTTCCCTATGTAAACTAGGAATTTTCAGTTCTCTTTTCACAGGGAAGTCTCATAATGTCATTAATATTTTTCTTAGAATTTCACCACCTTCTGTACAACCATGGTTTAGGCATTTCTTAAATAATCTACCATTATCATGTCTGGAAAATCTTACATTTATGTCTGATTTTTTTAAGATTATATTTTTACTCTCATGGGGATATCTGTCTCAAAATCTGCATGTAAGATTCTTAATTATTCAGCATCTATCAGAGCTTCTCTTAATTAATAATACTGAGTAAAGTAAATCTTGGTGTAATATTTAAATCTTTGTAATGCAATAAAATATTCACTGGTACTACGATTTGGACACAGTACAGTTGACAGTGTTTCATGGCTCATTTGCCCAAGTAATTATGAGATTTTAGTCATCACTCAAAGATCAAGTACAGCTTTTTCATTGGAACAAGATTCAGGTTTTTATGTATGTAATGAATAATGCCTCTGATTTAAATAGAGCTCAAGAACACAGGGATCTTGAAGCTGTGTTATACTCATTAGAGAAATAGTAAAAACATATTAAATAATGTTGTGCAGTTGTGAGCTGTGGTGAATTGTTTTGCATGTCTTTGATACAAAATGTTGTAAAACTATAATACGGTAAGGGCTATTTGAAAGTCAGTCTGAAAATGCCATTTATTGACAGTTTCCAGCTATGTTTGGTGACTTCAACTAACTTTTCAGCTCATGTAGGTTCACACCTTACTGCCTATTTTTTACTCCCTACTTAGTTTTGTTCCATTGCTAGATTGCAAGGCAATCTACTATTGCATCCTGAAAATTTGAACCTGAGCAAAATGGTTTTTCCATTTTAAAGGAAAGCATCTCTGTATCTCAACAGATATTTTTCTGTTATCAGTGGCGTCCAAATTGACTGATGTAGAAATCTGGGCTGTCTTTCTCTCATCCATATTCAGTATCTTTGCTTATGGTTTTAACAACTCTGAATGGCCATCACTTTCCCAAAAGTCCAATACCACAGGAATATCTAATCTAAGTGACCTATAGAACCATGGTTACTGAAACACAGCCCCTGTTACTCATACTCACATACATCATATCTCTGAGGTGTAAAGTGTGTTTCTCTCCATTAGGTCCTTTCCATCAAAACTTCTGATTTAGGAAGCAAAGAGAAGATAATCTGTGACTAATAAAAAAATCTTTGTGGCAGATCTTTTCCATTGCTTATTGGGAAATGCTAAGCAAAAGCACTTCTTAAATCACCTAACGTTCTGCCAAGAGCACACTTCAACTCTTTGTCAGATCTGCAGATGCTAAAGTTATCCATATAGTTCTAATACTCAGCTGTTGAACAGTCATTGTGCTCCTGGTAATTAGGTATGCAGCGGATTTGTAAAACCAGTTTTGTTTCTGTTCTTCCAGTTATTTCTATAGCCAAAGGGTTTTCTTCTTGTATGATCTGTCCAGAACCGTTTCCATAAATTTATTATTGGTTTAAGGTTACCTGAGGCACTTCACTGAGGTTTTCTCTTGCTTTGGTTAGTTAGCAAATTATTTATTGAAGAAAAGACCATGATAATACCCCTTCTAGTGACACAAGAGATTTAAAAGATGATAAAAAGAAGAATATACTAGTACATAGAGCACTTTGAAATAATGAATCAATGCAGCCAGAACATTTGATGTGAAGCATTCCACTGTATAGAAAAAGTTATAGGAATATATTGGTATGGTAGAAATTGGAAAAATAAAGGAATGAGTATTTGATTTTCATCTCTACTATTTACGTTTTTCAGCCTACATTTTAAATTCTAACTAGTAGCTTTTTATTACTGTTGTGATGTCGATCAGTCAATCACTATGTTACTTCATACGTAAGCAAGAATAAAATCATCTCTTTTCCTACTCTTGCCTTACTACTATTGTGATTCCTTGTGAAAAGAAATGCAATGCAGATTGTTTTTTCATCCTTTGCTTGCATGATTACAATCTGTAGCTATGTTCAGCTGGCTTCAGGCTAAAAGATAATCAGTTCTAGATAAAGTAACATTCTTTAGGGAGTCAGAATATGAAATGGAAAATTTTCTGCAGATTAACAAACACATTTGGCAAGAAATATTTAAATTACAAGTCTCATTCATGCTACATAGCGTAACTGCACAAACACGTTAAGTCTGGAATTATGTTTTTAAATCTTTAACATTATAAAGACCCTTAACAGTGAGATTCAGCAGTTGTGTTGCAATGAATAATAACACTGAAGAAAATACAACTGCTGATAAAATCATCATGCAGATGGGACTGTCTGTATTGAGGATATGATATGTGTATTGTACATCTTTACTTAGCAGTTTCTGTTACTTTCTAATTATGTCCCCTACAGCTTTAGATTAGGAGTATATTCTTTTAGAACTGGTAGATTTTTCCCATTAGCTTGCATGTGAGGATGCAATTGATGCAGATCAAAGCAGCAGCATCCTATAAACTAACCTGCCAATATGTATTTATTGACATAATTTTTACAGTTTGCTCTAATGCAGAAGGATAGGTACTGTGATGCTAGTTTATTCAAGCCAAAGATTTGGCCAGGAATATTTAGGAAGCAAAGCTCAGCACAAATTTTCTCACTTGGCTGCATCACTCAGGGATATTTTTACCATGAGAGATTTGTAGGATTTTTTTCAATTTTGTGTTTGTCTCATCTCACATGTACTTAACCTACCTTATGGAAAGGTATCCTGCTTTGCATTCTCATCTTGTCTGCCTTTGTTCACTGTTGGACACCATGTTACCTTGCATTCCCTGAAATGCTAGTTGGTTTCTTGTACAAGCTGCATTTAGGTATAGTATAGCCTTTTGTTATATGTTTAGATGTCGGATATGCTGCTTACTGACGTGTTTCTTATATGGCCTTTCTCATCCACCTGTATGGCTAAAACTCTTGCCAGGCTTTCATCTTTCCTGTCTTGATGACTCCAGTATCTTTTTCCTTCAGAGATGTGGTCTAATTCCATTCATGGCTATTCAAAATCTCCCAGTCCCTTGACATCTTCTTTCTTTGCATCTTTCCTCCAGCCTTCCCATTCTATTCTGCATCAGACATATTCTGCTTGCCTCTACTATAAAACTACAAATCACCTCTCTTTTACTAGCAGTATGCTTGGTAGAAGCTTTACTATTTAGAATTTCCTGACAAGAGCTTCCCAAAAACCCTCAAAGCAATTTCACTGGGTCTTTTTAGATCCCTTCTTAAAACCAGCTGTTGCTAAAGGAAACTCTTGCCAGAAACAGGCTTCTGTTGAGCTGCATCTAAAGCTCTTCTGGAGCATTTAAATAGTTTCTTGTGTAGTAATTAATTACTCTGCAAAGTCCTTAGGAGAGGGCTCTTTTTTCCCCTCTACACTTAAAACAGCAGCTAGTTCAAGAATGTCCCAATCCCAGCATTACCTTCCTAGAGGGCAGCATTATAACTAAGTTCTCTGGAAAGTTCCAGTAGTACCCAGGCAGTCAGTGTGCTTTCCAAACTCCTGTCCTCAATGCGTGGCAATAAAAGGTTGGTAGCAGCAGTATCTGTGGTTGTAAAAAACCTGGACATTTTACATATGGAGATTTTTTCCCCGTTTTTCATACAGGCAAGCTTTAATTAAGTCCAGCTTCAAAAATGTAAAGACTGAGTGCTCAGAATCATTAACGCCATGCAGAATTTTTGTTCATGTTCTTCAGTGTCTGTTATTTACTTTGATATCTTGTCAATCTAAAGTTTACTTTGCATTTTTGTACTGAGATTTTATGTGGCCTACTTGCCAATTCATACTGGAATTATGGTAGTTAAAGCTCTGTTTCCCAGATACTTACTTCAGTAAGTCAAATATTTACATGATATCTCCTCTACTGTGTAATGACAGCATTGTATGTGGCATTTTTTAGAGATGAGGTATAGAGCCTTGCATAATCTGGAAAATTCTGAATTCTCATGTGTTTCATTACTTTTTTTTTCTTTTCCTGTTGAAATGGCAAAATACTTGCTCTGGTCTGACAGGCACCTCCCTATACTTTCAAAAAAATTATGTTTGGGTTTAGAAAATGTCAGAGCTTCTGCAGCAAAGCTACTCTGATTTTTATTCTTCTATTATATTACTTTATTAGTATTCCAAATCCTAGAACCACATAGGTTGCAAAAGACCCTTAAGGTCATTAAGTCCAACCCTAAATCTAACACTGCCAAGTCCACCATTAAGTCATGTCCCTAAGGTATCATGATTCAACCACTTCCCTGGGCAGTCCATTCCAATGCTTGACAAACATCTCAGTGAATAATCTTTTCCTCATATCCAATCTAAACCTCCCCTCATGCAGCTTGAGGCCATTTCTTCTTGTCCTATTGCCTGTTACTTGAGAGAAGAGACCAACCCCTGCCTCTCTACAACCTCCTTTCAGGTAGTTGTTGAGAGCAATAAGGTCTCCTCTCAACCTCCTTTCCTGCAGGCTGAACAACCCCAGTTCCCTCAGATGCTCCTCGCAAGACTTGTTCTCCAGACTCTTCACCAGCTTCATTGCTGTTCTTTGAATGCACTCCTGCACCTCAGAGCCTTTCTTGTAGTGAGGGGCTCAAGACTGAACACAGTATTCAGTGTGACCTCACAAGGGGCAATCACTTCCTTAGCCCGTGACCAAATCAGTTATTCACAAATAGTACTTGCGGTGCTGAATCATCACCAAGTCCAACTGAGGAGTCTTCAGTGACTCTTTGTTACTCTTTGTTACTTGCTGTTTCTTTCTAAAGTATGTTTCTAATCATCTAGTTTCTGATCACACAAATAAATTGCTAATTTTGCGTATTTATCTGTGACAATAAGAAGTTGATAAGAAGGTAGGGTAAGCCCAGATCAACTCCCTGCTGTGTATTGATTCTGTGTAGCTCCGTGAACAGTTATGTGTTCCTTGATGCAAAAAAGACATGGTTTGAGACATTTTGTCACCTAGCGGAATTCACAGCTTCAGGTTATCTATACAAGGCTGGAGGGATAAAGTGGGGGAAAAAAATAGAATTCAGACTAGGGTCAAGCCCAGACTTCCCTCCTCCAGGATGAGGACCCAGATAACCTGATACCTCATCACATTTTCACATTCACACACTTTTTAGCTGTCTAGTATAATGAATAATGGCTAATGATAAGCAAGGTGGAGCAGCTTCTAGGCACTGGGAACCTAGAGTCTCTCTGGCATGTTCTTAGTATCTAGGAAAAGTGAACATGAGGGAGGTGAAGCAGGGTTTTGAATCTAAGGCTTGCATAACTTGCTCTATTAGAGTTGAATTAAAAGGGACTGTGAAGTGGAACTACCTCTTTTTCACTCAGCTTTGGGTTTTGTGAGAGCCAGGTCTCAGCATCAGACAGTCAACAGGACCTCACTGGCAAGACAGGTCATGCACTAGTTTGTGAATCTCAAAGGATCTTCAGACAACCAATACATGCATTACATGGTGCTAGACGAGCCCCAGAAAGATGTGTTGGGATTTAAAAGGATGAAAATTAACTGTAGTAGGGATCTACGGCAGCAGCTCTGAAGATTCAGATATTCAACATATATACGTCTCCTATCTAAGTCCTTTCATAGATCCATGCCTCATTCTTTTTTTTTTTTTTTATTTCCCACAAAATACTGCTTGCTACTTCATTTTGGGAAAATAAAAGAACACTAGCTCAAGTAGATAATACAGTATTCTAAATGATGCACACTTTGCAGTATAAATGCAAAATCCAGATATATACAGAAAATAGCAGTTACTTTGTAATAGTTGTTATCAGAAAAGTAGCACGTAGAACACAGAGATAAAGGTCTCTTAGTTGAAGGCACAACCTCTTTTCCAAAGAACTTATAATATAGATTAAAAACATGATTTAAAAAGTGTATGAAATAAAATTACTCTGTAAGCGTATTTTAGCTTAAGATTATAGCCACATTGTAAATTAGGGTTACATTGATTTGCAACTCAGCTTCTATTTCCTCTATACAGCCTTGACGATCTCAGTTCTGATATTCTAAAAGAATAAAAAAGAAAATCTATCATTCTAGATTAGTAAAAAAGTAAAAAGTAAAGTAAAAAAGATTAATTCACAGGCAGAATTCAGAAGGAGAGAAGTACCATCCTACTAGACAGATTCAGAGCTTCTAATACTGCTTGCTATTTGATATTGATTTGTGTCAATAGCCTACACTGTCAACAGTGAGCGCTGGATTGGGAATAATTCTAGTGGGACAGGAACATTCTGGAGGAAATGCAGTGTCACTGACACTTTGACTTAGTTACAACTTTTAAACATATTTTAATAATTTTTTTAACATATATATTAAATGGATTATTGAAGATGGATAAAGCAATCAGATTTGCTGAAACTTAGTGAGCTTAAGCTTGCTAAAAATAACCTAGATATATCAAATGAAATGACAGCAGGCCTAAAAATCAATAAGACTATCTTTTTTAGTTCTAGTTTATAATACCAATAGGAACATCAGGGCAGGGCATTTTCCTTGGGATTAATGTCCTGCTGTCATTAAGGTATGCTTTCTTCATTGGATTTCCATTAAGAACAGTTATGCTGTGGATTATATTTAATATCACTAGCATTGGGAGCTCAAGTATCTGGCTGAGATCCAACTTTTCAGCATGTCGTAGAAAAATTATTCTACATCATCAACTAGCTCTCAGAAAAAGAGTTGTTATTAACATTTCTCATGGATAAATTCCCTCATTGCTTAAATTTCACTATGTATTAGACTGTGTCACCTAAATAATCTCTGTTACTGAAGACAATGATAAAGCCAGAATGACATCTTTGAATAATAAAAAATTCTAAGCTGAAATACACAGAGCTAGAGATTGATCTCAGTTTTACCAGTCTAAAATGCAGAGTAACTCCTCTGATTTAGAAATGGAATTTGTCTTTGTCCTAATCTGTAAAACTGAGAAAAAGATCTGATATCATGTGCAGGATAATAAAAGCAACAGTATTTAACATGTAAATTTAAAAAATACTAAAGACATGGTATACACAGCTTGTGATCTATCTAGAGAAATGCAATAAGGTAAATTCCCATTTTTAAAGTGGATGTGTGAGTTTACCCTGTATTACCAAGAATTTATTAAATTATTTTCCTGAGAGCAAACTATTGGCTGGTATAAACTGCCATAATTCTGTTAATTTCACAAACATCAGAGAACTTACTGCAGTGCAAAACTGCCCATTGATTTCTAGTTTTCAAAATAGCCTCTACATGAACTTTTTGTATAGTATGTGAGTTTTGTGATCTCTTGAGAGATCACAAGAAACCAAATTTTGAGATTATTAGAAAATTAAAATTGAAATTAAAGAAATTATTTCTGGTTTAAAGTTAATACAAAGTTATTTAAAGGGAAGGAGGATTTTCATTTTTTATTACTATGGCTAGTAAGAAATCACTGATAAATTATTTGCTTTGTATTTATGTATTGCCTTAATTAAAAATATGCAGCTTTTAAAGAAAAGACAAACCAGTGTGTTTTAAAATTCAATTTACAATAGGAAATTATTTCTGTGCATATTTCCACATGTGTTAGATGGAGAAGGTTTGAGATGGAGAAGTACAGATTCTTGTGGTTTATCTAAGCTGGCCGTTTCTCAGGAAATGCATGTCTGCACTTAGTTGGGTTTGTTTGAAAAATTGGACGCTTGCCATTTTAGTATTACCAAAATGTATTAATATCACTACTACTACTTCATTAATTTTATTTTTTTTTAAAGCATAATATTCTGAGTTTGCTGTTCTCTTTTCTCTGCTGAATAAGGGTTAACATCTCACTGATTAAATCAGCACCATGTTTTAGTCCGATGTTCAATTTTTTTTCTAAAAGGCAGGCATGTGTTCACTTCCATTACTGTTGACTTTTGAGACAATTGCAAATCAGGGCAGCAGCACCACAGTCAGGTTTGGAAGAACTCATTCTCTAAAGCAAATGTGTTTGTGCTGGGGATAAAAAGACTAACTTTACTGCAGGAACTTCAATCATTATTCTTTGGAAACGGATAGAAAGTGAGCTCATCAATGGAGGAGACCCACAGCTGGATAAATTGTTTTAGAACAATTAGTGGCTAACTATTTGCTAGGCAGCTTATGTAAATACATACCCAAATACTTAGGACCATTGGGGAATTCTGTGGTGACCTATCTGCTTCCCTTTTAATGTAATAAGGTTACTATACTTCAGAAAATCTACGGCTTGGCAGTGTCTGAATAAAATTTGCAATTAACTCTCAGGCTGACTGTTCAGTAGCACTTTGTCTGTCACTCAAATCTTCTGTACTTACGTTACTTCAGAAACATCTTAGTATAGCTGAGCTAAAAATGTGGCTAAGTATGTGAATGCATACAACTCTGCTTAAACATTTTTTTTAAATCTGTAATTAGAAGAGCGCAGTTCTCAATTTATGTGTTGTGTTTATGGAAAAGGTACTGAACACAATGGGGTCTTTTAATAACTAGATTGGAAATGCACAAAAATTATGTGGCTATTACTAACAAGATATGTCAAGATTCTTGATAAAACACATATCTCAGATACCATTACCTAGTTATATAAACCAATAATAACATTTGCTGTGAAACTAGTGAGGATTTAGCAGTGTATTTTGAAGTGTGACTTTCTCGCCTGACTGTCATTGTGAGTTGTTAAATATCCGTCTCATTTGGAGACCTTATCTGGAACTTTGAATACAGCTAATGTTTAAAAGCTAATAGATTAAAACAATTCATTTAGCAATATGAGAGCAAGCCACAAAGCTGATGGTAGAACTGTCTTTGTCTAAATGTTCTACAACATTAGATAATTTAGTCTTAATAATGTCTTTATAAACTCACATTATCTTTCCTTATGAAAAATAAACTGCTAAAAGCATTGTCCCCTGCTACCAACTGATGCCAATTATTCAGAAAAGTCTTTGCTTTGGAATTGTCTGTGACGTTTCAATGCTATACTTGAGCAGTTGAATAGGAGATAGAATTTTTATATGGTATCAGTTTATGTTCAGTATTCATGTGATACATTTATTTAAAAGAAGCTGAAAAGAATAAGAACATGCTTATTATTGTACATTAAGCATACGTGTTATATGCTCTGTCTGAGTGCCTGTCTTATCTTTCCCCTGACAGGTTGATAATGTATGGGTTTGTGAAGGCCATGGTACACACTGGCCAATTAAAAGGATGGGAATTCCACTTCACTGACTGTTTATTTTTTGGATCACTGATGTCTGCAACAGATCCAGGTAACCATTTAAAATAAGGTACTTTATCAAAAGTCAGAAGAGTAAATAAGACATAGCAACTGCATGTGCTGTAGAAATGTTCAAAGTCTCTGTTCCTGATATTTTTTATTCCCATAGCTGTTAACTGTCTGAAATTAGATAATCGTAAGTCAAACTGGCTTCTGATATCCCCTGTGTTTGTTTTAGTAATTGGTTTACCTATGTTTAGCTCACAAACTGTTTAAATGAGGTTGCTGGGGAGATTGGAAAAATGTTCTCCAGGCTTCATACCTATCTTGTCCTTGCTGATGTGAGAACTGCTGTAACACTGGAGCCTCATGGTTAATAATTTAGACATTGAATTAATGTGTGATCTAACCCAGTTTAAAAATAATGGGGAATGCAACTTTCAGATTCATATAAATACTGTTTATCATGTGAACACATTTTTTCACAATAAATATGACTCTAACAGACAGATACCAACAGGTAGACTTGAATTTGCAGGTGTGGTATTTAAAACCTAAAGTCACAGAAGATACAAAGTTTGGGAAACACATGCAGTGAATTTTGGAATCACAGAATTGCAGATCTGAAGGGACATCTGGAGGTCTTCTAGTCCAACTTCCTAATCAGAAGAGGGCTAACCTCAAAGCTGGCCAAGTTTCAGAGATTTTTCCAGGTTCTATTAGATTGAAAAGGTTAATATCAGAGTACTCTGATATTAAAAGGAAAGTATTGCTTTTTGCATCTGTGGGACAACAGTGAAGGAGGAAGTGAAAAAAGGATTTTTTGATATGTTATCTACAAAGAGACAAAGTACAAAGTCTGCAAGGGTACACTGGATTTTTTGCAAAATTTTCAGTTGAGCTGTTACAGGAAGTGGAACAGAAAGCATTTGTGATGCACATGACATACTATATTAGTGTCAACTACCCCAAGAAGCCTCTCTGAGAAACTTATGAATAAATCTTTCAAATTCATGGATATTAAAAGAAATGACAAAATGAAACATTGTTCTACAAATTTGTTCCATTCTTTAATCAAACCATCAATATTTAACAAAAGACACCGAGCTTGTGATTTATCATTCTGATGGCTTAAAAATGTGGTGTATAACAATTTATTTCCACAAAACTGGTTGTTGCGAGATTGCTGTAAAAGCTCCATCAAATTGTTATGCTCAAATTAATCCAAGCATCCAATATGCTGCCACTTATAAAATAGTCCAAGTACTTTAATAAGATTCAGCACATTATTGGAGCCTATCCTCAGAGCAAGAGAAAAGCACAGAAACAGAAAGCACAAAGAAAACCTAAGAAAATAAATTACTTGTGGAATAAAAGGTTGCTTACAGCTTCCAAGCACATTCTTGATTGTGCTATGAATAGTTTTTCAGTTGGCTTAGTTTCTTTTCCCATTTTCCAGTCCAATACTGTTTAGTTTCACAAATGAATGGGTTGAGTTATGAGGAGAAATATAAAAGACAAATGTACTGATTTTGATTATAATAGTATTAAATCACCACTGATTAATCTGGAACAATCATGAGGAAAAAAAAAAAAAAAAGCTCCTCTTGAGCTGGAAGAAGTGAGAAGTGACAAGGATTACTTTTCCAAGATTTTAAAATAGGCTTGAAAAGCTAACACCGCAGTTGAGAAAACTACTTCTAATGTGACAAACTATCATTGATTAATACTGCATTTTGTAATTTCTCTTCTGCTTATATAAAGTGTGCAGGTCCAAGAGGTTTTTTTTTAATTTTCAGTCTTGCTTCCTTCTTTTATCTATTCACAGTATTTTAAGCTGTTTCATGTTTTCACTAATTTTACTTGTAAATTTCAACCCCTCAAAGACTTAGAGAACTTGAAATTAAATTTTCACTTAATTTAATGGCAGGCATTGCTGACAATGTTTCATTGTGTTGTAGGGTTTGCTAATGAACTATAAATTCAAGACATATGAAGAGCTCATTGGAATTCCAGAATCAGTTAAAATATGGTCCCCCGGAGGACTGATATATACTAGGGGATAAAATAATCAGTCTAATGATTTTTATATGTGATATCTAGCTATTAAAAAAAAAAAAAAAGAAATAAATCTCTGGTAAAATGTTGTTACTGTTATAGAAGTAGGATAGAATAATAAACAACTGTCCTACTGTCCCAAGATGAAATAATAAATTCCTGTCAGATTTGCTACCTGATTTTTCATTTAATTATTCACTGTGTAGGATTATAA
>VXBW01005589.1:199041-235850 GCA_013400375.1 Thinocorus orbignyianus | reverse complement strand
AAAAAAAAAAAAAAAGATTTAATTTCCCTTGGATGTGGAAAGCAATTAAGTCTCAAAAGATGTTAAAACCTGATCTGTTGACTAGACAGAAGTTATTCTGATTGAGTTCCTTATTTGTAATAGTAAAGATGACTGGTAGATATTTATATGTTAAATGAAGAATTTTACTACAAGGGCAGTAGACAAATGCATGCCAACTAAAAGTTGCTAATATTGTTAGAAAGAAGGAAATAATGTCATAGCACTTTGTAAGTTTTAGTTTAGAAGGGTATTTGGAGATTTTAATACAGAAACTTTTGCATAACATTAATTCACAAGAATTGCTCTTATATGCTCAGGGTTCCCTTATAGAGAAAAAAACCAGCACTTGAATAAAGATCAATAAATGAATTTATGACTAGATATACCTGGGACTGGTACTTAGGAATGCCTCAAAAAACTCACATTTCTAGAAAGAAAAAGTAAAAACTTTAGGGACAAAGCAAGGTTACTTTCATTTTACAGGAAATATCTTCTTCCAATAATTTATCATTTTCAGCAGAAAAGGTTTTTCATTTCAAGACTTCAGGTCAGAGGTTTAATTTCTAAGGAACAGAATTTTAAAATTCTCAAACTCTCCCTTCACTACTCTTTCATTTAAAATGTCAGACCAGTATTTATATATATATATATTTTTTTTTATTCTGATCAATAGGTATCACTTATCATGTAGTTGGGGAAATCATCTCTTATTATTACATCTGTGTAAAACTGCATGGGTTTCTCTGTTTTGCTGTTGAAAGGTTTTGCCTTGTGTTTTTATTGCGGTTTTGGTGTGATCCCTTCAAAGGGGATCGAGCAGTTCGTCCCTGTGTTCTGCTACACCCAGCATTCATCAAGAGCAGCAAAGAGACTGTGGAAAAAGAGCTGGCGTGGGGAGCAGAGCCCCCAGCTCTCCATCCCCAAGCACCAGAGACCAGCAAAATGAAACTGCCTCATGTGTGAGCACGGATAAGGATATTCTGACAAGAGCTGTCCTTTGTGGTTGAAAGGCAGACACAGCAATAAGCCCCAGCAACAGGCTGCTTCAGGGTACAAGTAGTTATAATGGAATAACATGAATGACAGAATAAAACTGGCACACGAAAGAAAAGATTTGACCTCTGGCTTAGCCACCAAAAAATCAGTGGGAAGTACAACTTTGGCACTTTGTCTTAGCTGTTGTTATTAACACATTCTGCGAAATGACCTTCCAATCCAAAGACATTTCATGTATCTTTAGCACTTCTTTTTTAAAAACTTCTGACATTTCAAGCATAGAAAACAGATTTACCCTCACAAGGTTTGCTGAAGCACAGCTATTTCTGAGCTCTATGAACTCCCCCACCTTTGGTCATATTGATAATCACAAGGCTTTTCTCTATTTGAAGTTACTATGGTTACAGCTGAAGTGAAGATGCAAGTTGCACTGCTGTTGTTACTGATAAAATTGGATATTTATCAGGAAGAGCAGTTTCTGATTCTCATAAAGTCAAAGGATTTTGCATTAGGAAGCATAATTTATAAACATAGCACGATAATACATTTTATACACTGGTTATATAAAAGTGTTTAGAAACGTGTTTTTAATTAAAATATTTTTACACTTTCTTTCACCACTGAATTAATCTGTGAGTGGCATGACTGATTAGTACGAAAAGGAGACTATAATTAAAATTGGAACTGTTATTTTTAGAGAAAAATGGATAGGAAAATTAAGTGTTATTTCTCTCATCTTATTTTCTTCCCATTTGATACTGCCCTTCTAAAAGAATTTAGAGCCATGAGCTGTGAAAGTTATTAATAGTTTTAGTCAGAAGGCTGAGGTGCAATAATACCAGCACTTTATATACTGGTCTCATTTATTTTCTGAGCTTCTTTATTCTTTTCAAGCACAACAACAAAGAAGCATGGGATACAGTTAGCTTCGGGATTGTTGTGGTTTGCTGATATTTTAGTTATAGGTACTTTTTACGGGAATTAATAGCAGGCTGAATTGTTTCTACATATGCCCAAAGATATCTTTCACAACCCTTGCTCATAGACACTTGTTCTGACTCGCGTACAACCAAAACCATGCTAGACTTAGCATCTAACAGATGTTACCTCAGTCCTTGGAGTCAAGGAACTGAATCAGATTTCTGTTGGCAGAATTACTGTGAAAATCTTAGCAGCTCCACTATTTCATGCTTCCCATCACTGAATTTTTCAATGATGTTCACAAGTCTTTCTGAGTCAGGAGCTCTGATACATGTTACTTCTATTTGTATCAGTTTTCTACTGCCACAAACAATGTTTGTTTGCTGTCCCCCAATTACCTGTCCTTCCAGCCATCTAGTTCTTTATCTGTCTCTATCTCTGTCCTCATATGATTAGACTGAAATAAGAGATACAATATGTACTATAGAAATTAAAGTATCTAATGAATTATACAAGCTTTTCAGTAGTTACCACACAAAAACCAAGCCCTACTTACTGTTCCTCACTAAGTGCCTTCAGAAAGCTTGCGAGGCCATACTCATTGCAGTGTAGTACATATGATCTTGGCTTTGATATGAAGGTTCTCACAGATTTAGATATGTTACTGTGGTATATGAGAGCAAGTGCTGATTTTTTTTAATTAATTCCCTTGAGTTTTAAAGTCATCCATCAGACAAAACAAGATGTGACTACTTTGAACAGTGATGACTATTTATAGAGTAATATTCTATCCAGTTAGTAATTTAAATTAAATTTTTTCGATAGCAGAGTATCGCGTCCCTTTTAATATGCCCATTCTGAAATATAACCATAGATTCTCATAATTAATGAAGGCACATGTGATCTTCAGGAAATGACTAGACAGTGGTTGGCAAAACAAGGTGAAAGTGGTTTTCTGAACTCTTAAATGGGATGGATGTTCAGTTCTCTGTTCTTATGCAGATAATATTCAACATTTTCATTAATGAGTTGGCCAGTGCGATAGAGGATGCTTCTGTAATGTGTAATACTATAATGAAAGGAGATTCCAAACACTTTGAAGGGCAGGGTTAGAGCTCTATGTGATTCTTGCAATGATTTAAAAACTAAAAGGATAAATGCGACACTTAGAAATCATCAGCTTCGTAGATAGAAAATAAAAAATTAGGATGCACTTCTGAAAAGGATTTCAAGTTTACAACCTGAAAATGAGTCATCAGTTCCAATACATAGCAAAAAAAATAATGAAAATAGGATTTATTAACATGTTCTACAGGATCTTTTCACTGTTTCTTGAAAGCAAGTGTCAACTACAGTACTCAGATCTGATTTTGGGCACTATATTTCAAGAAAGATATGGGCTGATTAGAAGTGGTTAGGGGGCTAGAAAACATTACTGAAAGGAGGAGATTGAAAGAAGTGAGTCAGTTTAGGGAGGAGATGTCTGAAATGAGTCTTTGAATAGACAAAATATTGCTGGAAAGAAAAAGGGAATAAGCGGGACAAATTATTCGCATCTCATTAGACTAGGAATGGAAATTACAGACTCGAAGAGCAGGAGGGAAGATTTAGATTTGACATTCAGGAATAACTGCATTTATGAATTGTATGAATACTGAAGAGCAGGCTAGTATCCTTCGGGGTTGTGGACCCAGCATCAGTTCAGTTCCCTAAAAACAGATCAGGTGTCTGTAAGCAGCGGTATGTGTCTTGGGCCAAACAAACACAGGGACAGAGCAGAGACCAGAATTCTTCACTCAGGGATAGGCAATGCTGCAAAGAAGATCCTATAACCTCAATTGGGAATGAGAGAAATATTTGAAATGGTAGATACTTTCTGAGAACTGGGTGAACTGGAGAGTCTCTCTCAGAAGAGGCAATTTATGCATTACTACGTTGGTTGCTTTATTATGTTGCTTTCATTTGAAAAAAAAAAATTAAGTCAGATTTTTGGGACAGAATTGGGAGAGAAAGCAAGAAGAGAAAGCTGTTTTCTCAGGAGGCAAGAGGAAGGAGAGGAATGTGTAGGCATCTGTCTAATTGGTTTGGCTTGCTACACATACATACCAACAGTATGTTGGACTTGGATTACTATTTTCTTTTCCTTCTGTCATTATCAATGTGAGCCCAAACTAATTAGCTAGTAAGCAAAAGCTGGAAATGGCAAATAGTTTTAGCAAACAAGTCTGTTGTTATGCCAATGACATCAAAGAATGGGAAACTAAATTGTGTCCACATTTAACACATTAAGGCAGCGTTCCTAATCAAGCGAAAACCTGAATATAGATATTGGTGAACCAAGAAAATATCTTCTGCCAATAAAATTTCTTCCTACACCTTTCAGCTGTTCTGGGGAAAGAACTCTTTTCCTAGTATAAATTATAACTGCACTGGGAGTGGGCGAGGTTATCAGGATGGCTAAATATAACTAGCTGATTTAAATATAGCTATATTATCAAATGTTCAGCTACACACATCTCCTAAATTGTCTTCTGTAGAATAACACTTCGAAAATTCTTCAAAGATAACACATCAACAGAGATCACTGTGACATAAAATCTCACAAGAGAAATAAGAACCTATTTGGGGTTTATAAACTGATTTTTAGATTACACAGATATTTAAGTGCCGTTTAGAAAATCTTATCAGTAATGGTTTCAAAGTTCCAAGAAATATTATTAAGACAAAGCATAATCACATGTTCATATTTTTGTGTGAACTATCAGCAGTCACCTCAATATAAAAGTATGTTACTTTTATTTCTGAAAAGTCAGATGTTAGCATAGTCTCCCACAGGCACTCCTAATCTTTGGGATTCCTGGGCCATAAGGGTTAAGTCAATTGCACAATTATGTACTAGAATGAGCACCAGTGAAGCAGTGAGTTACTGTGTAATTTTTAACCATACAAATAATTGGGGCCCTTTACATTGAATTTTGTTTGAAAAGAGAAAGCTCTGTGTCATCTATGCAAAGAGGGAATAATAATATCAACACAGAACACAGGCACCCTTCTTCATTTGGAGATTATGAAGTGCTAGGTTGATCTTGGGAAGGATTGTGTTCACAGGTAAGGAAACTGAGGCATAAAAACATGCAGGCATCCTTTAATATCTATAGGACTTAATTACCTGAATATGAGCCAAGTGCCTAACTACCCTTGAGGATGTGTGTCTAAATGATTCAGTTTAAATTCAACACCCTCTATCTTTTTCTATTGCACTGATAAGGTAAAAAATTAATATAGCACATAACTCAGAGAGAAGCAAATGACTTAAATTAATAATATGCTGGAGGAACCTTAAAATGGGCTACAGCTGTCACAGAGCCAGATCTGGGTGAGAGGGCTTCATGACTACAGATATGCTACACTTGAGGTGAAAGTGGTTATGCTGCTGGTGGGGCAGGGTATAAGGTTATTATACGTGTTCCTCCGTGAACATGTGTAACAGATAGAAAAGCGTTACTACATTCTTCTTAAAATGCTGCTGTTATCACACACAAAATCCA
This sequence comes from Thinocorus orbignyianus, assembly GCA_013400375.1. NCBI lineage: Eukaryota > Metazoa > Chordata > Aves > Ciconiiformes > Thinocoridae > Thinocorus > Thinocorus orbignyianus. The sequence goes on along the minus strand of VXBW01005589.1, from coordinate 230,364 downwards.
TGGCAAAACCTGTCTTTCCAGCACCCTTATTTCTACTTGGTCACAAGATCACAGTCCTTTATGCACAGTAAAACATGCTGTGACATTTTCATTAATGCATGGTTCTCTGTGTGACAGGGGAAGTTTCTAACTCAGCTGAAACAGCATAGCTCATAGACTTCCTGGATTTAAGGATCTTACATACTTCAGTTGCAGTATCCACTTAGGTAACTAATAGGACTGGACTTTTCAAAGCTCACATTCTAACACTGCTTTATTTCTTGAATTGCCAGAGGAATATGAAAATAACAAATTCACTTTGCTTTTTCTCCATATGGAAACAACAAACTCACTTTGCTTTTTCTCTGTATAGTGACAGTCCTTGCTATTTTCCATGAGCTGCATGTGGATACAGATTTGTACACACTCCTGTTTGGAGAGAGTGTCCTAAATGATGCTGTGGCTATCGTGCTGACATAGTAAGTACACCCACCTCCATTGTTCAGTTGGTAAGATAATCACAAGCTTTAATTGCTGATATAATTCTCACTGATACAACTTGAAGATTTGAAGGTTTCATCACAGAGCTGTAGTTCTGAAGTTGTTCTTGGTTTGTTAAACACCAGAATTCCAACGAAGTTAATGGTAACCGTGTATCCATAATGCAATTTTAATTAATTTTCTTCAACCTAGAAAGCAGTATATTCTGCAAAATGCGTAAATTTAATTTAATATTATTTATTTTCACACCTAAACAAGGTATCTTGAAAAAAGTAATGCTGAGTGAGCACCTAGGACAAATATAAAATTGGAGATAGGTTCTTTTTTTTGCCAATCTATTATTTTCCAAGACTAAAACTATTAAGTGGCACCTGGTAGCTCAGTTTATCTTCTTCTGCCTATTGAATCTGACAGAGCTTCAGCCGATAATATTATCTTAAATTTATATATAGCCTTTTTATTCTCAGAAATCCTCAAAAAGATCACAAATGATGGGCCAAAATCACACAAGTATGTGCTGTCCTAAAAACACTAATGCTAAGTACATGATTAACAGGATCTCAACTTAACTCCACTCTACATGTATTATATGCTTCCTAGAGCTTTGCTAGAAATACAAGTAATCCTTTCAGATAATCTTAAAAGTAACAGTACTCTGCAAAATCAAATTCATGATTTTCCATGATGCTTGAAGACGCTTCACAGTAAGCCCAAATTCAGTGACACCTTCCTCCTTAAAATACAGTTCTGTGAACTAGAATTTGTCCTATCCTTCAGAAAAACAGACTTCAGCAGAGATTACAGTACTTAGAAAGTTAGCTTTGTATTTTGTCTGAAACCCCATGGAGAAACATATAATAGTTGAATTGCAGAGAAACCTCAAACAAAATTGTTTCACAACACAAAAAAAAATAATAGTATTCCTATTTAATTTCTCATTCTCCAATTATCAGTCTAGTTAAATTCACCTACACTAAACTCCTTATATTATTTTTAGAGCAGGAGTAATATTTTCAAATGCTGTCAAGTGTCTGACCACAGCATTTCACGATTAGATACAGCAGGACTGTCACATTCAATGACTGTGGTTGGAATGTGTCACTTAGGAAAGCATCTAGTACATCAGAAAATAAAATGTGCAAAGGGAAAACTAAGCAAAGAATAGAAACCTCAGTAGAGAGAACAGATAAAAAAGAGTGTAAGCAGCTATCAGAGTTAGAAAGAAATGTGTAGGTGACAAAAAGTCTGAGATGTTTTTCTCTCTCGCTTGGCTTTGTTTAATAAAGGCCTAGGCATTTATAGCTCATTTAGACTCTTCATCTGTCAGTGCAAGGTTCCTATATGCTGTGGAACAGTTAGTTATAAGCAACTCAAGGAGACATAGAATATTTTAAATGTCTGTCGTTTTCAGTTGCTGTGATGTCAAGCAAAAAAGAAAAAAATGTACTATCAGATTACTCTTACCAGTATTCAGGTCTACATTATGACCCTCAGCCTGTGCATGGATACAGAAATCTATAGGAAGGATGTCTGTTGTAAATGCTGGCTATCTCTTTCTCACGTTTTCTTTGCTGTACACAGGAGATTATAACTCTTTCTTGTCACTGAAAAACTAGTGTATTTTCTATATAATCAGTGTGACTGATACCTTGATTTCTCTAATATATTTATTCATTTGTAGAGACAGAAGAGAATAAATGGCATCATCAGTTTCACATTTAATTAATTTCTGTCTTAAATAATCAGCTTCTGCCCAAATACAATGTTTCTGCAACCTAGTATCATCATCCTTCTAGTAGCCTTTTAAGTAAAGCTGTACTGCTAATAATGTCAACTTCAGTGCATTAACACCCCACTAAACCAAAATGAATTTAAATGAAGAACATTTTTTCTGTCACTACGAAAAAAACAGCTAGTGTTTTTTCTCTGTAACACATACTGCTTTTCAGGATGGTGCAAACATAACATGTTCATAATTACAGTAATAGGGGACTATTTTAAAAGGTGTGAAAATAATGTTTACAAATCTGCAACAGCAAGAAGTCATTTTATACACTATGTAATGATAAACAGAAAATAGAATAAGAGAATACAGAGTGTCATTCATCAACTAACAGAATAACCAAATTAATGTCTGAAAGAGTGACTCACTGCAGGAAAGGGAGGAAGAGAAAAGAGGGAAGGTCCTTACGGCAGTGTGGCAAGGTGAGGGTAGTGTGGCGCTCTGCCAACAGGGATGTATATCAATATCTCTTTATTCCTTCAGCTTCTCCCACCAATCTCTATTTTTCCTGTGCTGTTTACCATTTAGGACAGCAGCAGGATCCCTACATTTTTCATATGGATTTAATAAGCCACATTACCTGTGTGTTGCTGCAACAGTACGTACAGACGCTGGGGCCAACTGCCTACCGAAAATACTGATCAAGCACGCAAGTTCTCCAGACCAGATTAGCAACTCTCCTATAGACCATCTTGCCACACCAAACTGGCTGGTTTAGATAGCAGTATAAATGACATTTTGCAATTATTTTAAGATAATCTGTGCAGGAGGGATCACTGTGAATCAGTGACAGTAGTGGCTGCAAAAAGGCTGACAAGCTGTTGCCCATCTGGGAGAGGTCATACAAAGAAAGGCTTCTATAAGCAAGGGCACTGTAGACGTAATAAGTATTTCTCCTATATAAGTAGCTTCCAGAGTTCCTTAAAAATTTTCATTATTAGGGTAAAATCTGCCTCTTAATAAAAGGTCTGTGAGAATTTTCACAGAAAACAAGTGTTTTGGAAGAAAATAAGGATTTAAACATTCAAAATTAGTAATTTTGAGCCTGTTTTATATCAAGGATTTAAGAAAAATGACAAATCCCTACAAGACAATACTTACTAGATGATTGAACATGTCACCTTCTACTCAGAAAAACTACTATGACTAATTATGCCATGATTATTTATTATGTGCTTTGTTTTCTGGAAAATTGACTTGGGACCCATGTCCATTTCCATGTCAATTCACAGCATTAGCTTTATCTGTAGAAGTGTTTTATATATGCTAACGACATTTTGCAATAAACATTTGTAGGAAAAATAAGAAGTTTGAGGTCCTTTGAGTGTGTTTAAATACACTTACAGTCTTTATGACCAGAGATTGATTCACTATTTGGAATTTAATTTTAGACAACAGATTATGACAATCTTTTATGAAAAGATCTTTCCAAACATGTTTTTATTACAATTTTTAAGAAAGAAACCATTCTCCCTTCATCAGATGCATTGTAGTTCATCACCAAGAAAGTTTACCTGAGTTTATTCTGTAGCTTCCAGAATGAAATAATGTAATTTAAGATTATGTTTCTTGTATCGCTGTATCATAATATATACCACCTAGAATGATTTATTTTGCTTTCTTGAGGGTTGGTCTATGATGTAGTGAGCATTTTCATCAAATATTCTGGATGATAACTTTTGTACCACTATTTACATCTAACTCCTGAGTTTTCATCTTCCTTTTGTTGCAAATATAACAACAAAATTTAGCTTACAAATGCTCCAGCACACATAAAGCTGTTCTCTTAGCTATAAATTTAACCTTCGGCCATCTCATTCCCTGAACATCATAAAGCAGCGCTTTGTTCAGCTTCAGATATGCGTAGGCATTCATGCTATAGGACACGATATTCAAGGCAATCTGTTTCATTCAGAGATTTCAGACCAAGGAATGTTTATCATTGTTTGGGTTTGTAGATAGAACTTTACAGACAACTACAGTGAGCTGCCTGTGCACCTTGGCATTTATTAGCTGTGAACCACGTTCTAAAGAGCAAAATTGAGAAACAGCCCAGTAACTTCAGTTGGAGTTGTGTGTGAAGACAGCAGAATCTGGCTGAAAATTAATAACTTATGGATATTTTTGAGCAAGTCATGAGTATTAACTTCTTATTCCACTTTCATTCCTTTTTCATTGTTCTGTCTTCATACTATATATCACTTGTTGATGAAAACATCCAAATATATTTTGAGTGCACATGCTGTAGGTTTGGACTTGGCATAGTTTTTACATGTTTGCAGAGAAATTTGATGAAGTGTGGAAGAAGTAGTATAAAAAGCACTGAATAGCTTGAGATGTGACTGAAAAGTAGCTGAACAGGTCATTAGCATTGAGACAGTTTATTTAGCAGAGCTATTTAATCTTTCTCATGCTGAGTGCTCAGTGAGTGCAGGATGTGGAAAGCAGCAATGAATACTGATTCATGTTCCCTGCTAACAAATTATCTAAGGGAACATTACACGAGAGATGTTTCTATTGTAGTCAATGTCAGAAGTGTTTGTATCATCATTATATGAAAGATATAACTTCATTTCTCTGCTGGCTCTGTGGAGCTGATGAGTTTCATCCACTTCCTAGAAGAGGTGACAGTGTGGAAGTCATGTGGGCAGCAGGGACGTATAGCAGTGTCTTTTGCAAGTGATCAAAACGAGTGAGAGCCAGAGAGCACAGGACACGTGACATTGTGACACATAGCAAGGAATGGATTTACTAGCTCTGTTATATGCTATCAAGAACAGTTTGATTCATGAATGAAGGGAAAATTCTGGAGATAAAGAACACGGTTGAGGATCACATGGCAGTGAAGCCAGAGAACACAGAAACTAGCTGACATATGAAATGAAGAGTTCCCATGTCAGAATGCTGATTGCCCTATAAGGCTTAGAGGCATAGATATTTCTGGACAGAGGAGAATAGAACTGCAAGCATAGCTTTTAACTTTCTTGTGAAGTCTGCATTGCCATTTTTATGTAAAGGAAGAGATTATAACCTTGGAGGTTCAGAAGGTGAAGAGGAAAGTAAACAACAAGTACTGGATTGTTTTGAAATGGATACCCTGTTTCTTTTGTAAGGTATCTATTGGTTATATAGATTCTGTAAAGTTCTTTCATGCCTATTAGCAAAAACTGGGCAATGAAAGACCCAGATTTTGACAAAGTCAGGCTGTAAGACTCCCTTTGCAGAAGTCTAGGACTGACACTGAAAGGCTAAATTCCAAGAACTGGAGGTCTAACAGATCCTATTATTGTATGATCCCTTGTTGATAGAACAGTATTTCCTGGTAAGATGCACAGTTGCAGTGATGCTCACAGATGCAACGTAGTTTCAGGAATTGAGATTGGCCAGATAACATGGTCTGGAATAAATCGTTAACTTTTTTTTGTCCCCTAAAAGTCTGTGCTGATAGATGAGTACTGCAACCCCCTTCTACACAGTAAGCTTATATTGATTGGTTCAAAGGTTTACCAAGCCATTTACCATGATGAAGAAATTACATTTTCCAAAGTTCTTGAAATATAATTTGTCTCTAATAACAGATATATTTCAAGTCTATTTTTCATCATCTAGTGACAACATGTGACACCATATCTGTGCTTGATAAATTAACTGTCCATAAAATCCAGACCCCTTTTTAATAGTTTAAAAGGCTTGAGATTCATGACAAATAGTTTGGAGACTGCCCATTTCATCTTGCTTTTGTCCTCTTTCTCGCGCGTAAAGAGGACCTATCTGCTACAGTAGGATAAAGGAGGAACTCTAATTATTCAATGTGTTTGTGATATCAGGGCATAGTATTAAGGGGAAAAGAGGCAGGGCAAATTGCTAAAGGTGATGGTCAGCTTTGCTATGCCCAGTGAGGAAACCATAGATCCTCTTAAGTATTTCCAGTATGGACATGGACCCACGCATATTATAGCTTATCTTTGTCATAGTATATATATTCTCTGCTCAAAAAATACTTTTATTCTAGTCTTGTTTATACAAGTTAATATGATGTTCAAACCATTCTTTCTTGGCAGAAATTTTCCTAAATGTTTGTGTGGGGCTTTCTAAAATAACACAGCAAAAATAACTGAGACAGATTTATTAAAAACCAGTATCCATTTGCAGGGGAAATAACTCAGAAGCCAGGGTTCAGCTCAGTTTGTGATGAGCACCCTCTAAGGTTGGCATTTCTCAGACATATCTCCCTATAATTGCCTTAGGAAGTCAAGAGAATTTTTTCTGCCACACTGGTGGTTCTTACTGATAGATATAGTCATAGCACTAATTTTAGTTCAGATCTCTTCAAAATACAAAAAGTTATTTTGATTAAATGGATCTCAAATAAGAACTTTTAAACCTTTCTGGGTTTAGTTATTTGTTTGCCTGTATTTTTATTACTTTTGTGGTTTTAATTCTGTTATTATGTCATTGACCTTGAAGGTAGTTTATGCAGGATTAAAATGTAATCAGAAACCAAAGAAACAGACATGTGACAAAATATAGATACAAATATTCAGTTTATGTTTCACTTAACTTGGTCATTGGCCTGGTGAGGTAACTATCCATTATCTGCAAGTGTTATTTTCTTGTTTTCACAAATTCTAATTGTGATTCCTTGATTATTAGATATTAAAATCAGCAGTTCTGTGGAGGACATATAAGAAGTTTGAGGCTGTCCTGCTGAATAATGAAGTTGGAAACTGGGATTTGCGGGAAATAATACTGGCTTTGAAAGCTCTGATGGGTGTCTCATTGATGCATATCTCAGTAGATGTGGGGCTCCCTTTACAATTCTAAGCTTTCTTCTTTTGTCATGGACTGTCTCTAATTTGGATCCTTTGCCTTTCCATTTTTTGAGTATTCATTGATACACTTTGATCCCTGAACCCATTGAATAACAACTTTTGCCAAGGAAAGACAGCTGAATATTCTCATATCATATGCATTTATAGTCAGAAAGTGGCCTTTAAAAGTCGTATCGTGGACTTCCACGTGTACTATCTCAAAACCTTCTGTATTGTGCAGTCAATTAAGAAACAAAGACTTTTCTGTCGGCCAACCCTTTGTCTTCATTTCAGTTTCTTCCTCATCTGTAGGTAACATTCAGTCTAAGAATATGGTGAAGTCTGTCAGCTCAAATCCCATACCTCCTGCAGAGATTTTTTAGGCACAGTGAGCAAATAGCAAAATACATGATTACTTCAGTATTGAGTCATTGCATATAAAAAGTGAACACTTGTTTCTCTATTGCCCTTGTATTTTTAGGCATTTTTTAACCATGTATTTATGCAATTTCTTAGTGTCTTTGACTTACTATTTCAGCCACTGGAGTCAAAAAGAAACTCATCTAAGTTCTGTTTATTTCCAAAATGTATCTGAGTGCAGACAAGATGTTATTCACACAGCCTAAGCATATCAGTATGTAAGTAATAGTGAGAAAAAACAACCCTTATATTCACAAGTGGGCTCTTATGCACACACAATTAATAGCTTTAGTGTACCTACACATAAAACTGTTCAGCTCACGTACTTCTTTTTCACAAGTGTATAAGCCTCATTCCTTGCTAACTATTGTAGATGGTATACACAGAGACATGGTTCTTGCACAGAGGAAAAGAGAGAAATGAAGGTACCTGTGCCATCAGACAGATGACTAAAAGGCAAAAGGGATTAATGCATGCAACATTTTCCTGCTTAAAGAAAATAGGCGGCAAATAGATTTCTAAAGCTGGGAAAAGACGGTGAAATAAGGATATAAGAGAATGTAAGAAATTGAACTGCTGAAAGCAGCAAAGGAGGCTGTGAAGGCTTGCCTAGAAAAAAGAAGCAAGACTGAGAAAAGACAAGGCATGGTGAGAAACCAAGATATTGCGTACTGTGTAAATACAGATGATACGGTCCCTTCCAACTCTAACCATTCTATGATTCTATGATTCTATGATACCAGTGGTACTTCGACAGGTAGTTAGGACTCTTTAGAGAAAATAAAAGGTTGTTTACTCATAACAATTCAGAGGAAAACCTGATTATTTTTCTCTGGTGCAGTGTTGCATTTTTATGTTGTTTTTCTAGGAATGTCTGTTTGAAATCCTTAAGTAGTACAGAAACAGTGAAAAGTATAGGAATTAGGACAGTCAGTTCTAATGAGTTGCACACTGCAATCAGGTAATGAATTTGAATTCAGAAAAGCAGTAAGATTCTGCCAGAAATACAGGGAGCTGTGCCCAGGCCCTTTCTTTGTAGCTGTCTTAACATAAACTAATTTGGCGGAACTGGAGGAACTGATGCCTCTAGCTTGAGCAGCAGAAGGCTTAGGTGGGTGGTTGCCTTTGCAAAAGCTGTCCTAGAACTCATAGATCGAAGTGAGATCAGCATTGGACCTCAACAGGCAGAGGAATAGTTGCTATATGGTACTGACTTGCATGACCTTGAATCCTTGACAAAAAATTTAGGGATTTCAATGCCTGTGAGCTACAGTTCTGAAAAAATTACTAAGTGCATCTCTGGACCCATCCTTTGCCTCATTCCAGATAAATACTATTTGTGATTTTATTCCCATGAAGATTCCTGAGGAGGGATGGCTGTGACTCTTTGGAGGGGAATAAAATAGAATTACGTGAAATCCTGACAGGAAACAAAATGCTGGATGGAAGCTCAGCCCAAACATTTCACTTACTGGTTCCCCTTAGACAAGATGAATTTGGCTGCTGTTCCCCATATTCTTAGAAAGGCTTATGTACCAAGCAGCCATTCAACCAGAGTAATTTACAGATTAATAAAGGAAAGAATTAATTGTGCAACACATTAGTGAGTGATTTTAAAAGCTGGATGAGAAATCCTTTTCATCTACTATTTCTGTACTAATGAAATTACGGTTGTCCATCTGCTTTTTTTACCTTTGAGGGAGGCTTTAGTCCCAGCTTATTTTGTTTATGATAATTAGGAGTTTCACGTCACTGACCATCTGGAACAGGAGATGTGAGCACTTGGAAACTAACCAAACTTGCTGTTATCAGGAACTTTAAAAGAGCTTCTTTCCCAGAATAGAGGAAATCCCACATAAAATGGTGGAATCCTTGCTTAATAGAACTTCCTTTCTTTTTTCTCCATGAACTTTGCTGTACAGGCCACTGTTGTGCTTGAATCAGGGGAAAAATGCTATGGAATTTGTGGAATTTCAATATGAAAATGGAGACTCAGAACAGAATGTTTTCAAGGAGATAATCCTAACCACTCTGTTTTATTCACCTTTTTAATTTTTCATCTCCTTTTTTCTAATATCAGCTCCAAATTAATATTCTATTTAGCTTCTAATTAATACATGCTAAAGGTCTTTCTAGCTATAAGTTATCTAATTGGCTCTATTTGGTTTATGCAATTTATTTGAATGGGCAGCCTTCGGTTGCAGTCTGCTCAGCTAGAATAGATTTCAGTGAGTACTTTTATGGAGGTTGCCCTCAGGGATGTATGAAAATGTAGCTTAGTTCAAATCAGCTGGGAATGTCTGTACTTGTCATATCCAATCAAATCAGACTAGCTGCAGGTATTTCTGTCCACTTATACGTAAACAAACTGGTAACATTTAAAAAAAATGAAATGCAAGCTCAGATTAAGAACGCTGCTTGCAGTGCTTGCAAATCACATCTAAGAAGCAATTATTTAGCTACACTTTCTGTACAAATGACTGAATTGGCATCAAAGCTTCTTCATTTCAAAGATTTCTATTGGGAACTCTTCAGAACTGAAGTACACCCTGGTACGAGTCAGCTTGTTTTTTGAGCTCTTCCAGATGTTTTTTCTTATCCAAATAACCTTTCTCTAGTGAATAAGATGAGATTTTCTGAGAGCAAGATAATTACATACAGAGTCTAATTCTACTTACAGAGACAACTCCCTCTTAGTTTAAAATGAACATATTGATACTATTTCTCTTGAAGTGTTCCAAAAGAAAGCTCATTTCATTCTCTCTGGATGAGATACTCTATGTAACTGTCTGTCTGGTACTTGCAGTAGATCACCATATTTTTCAAGTCTTCCTGGCAGGGAAGACAGAAAAGGAGTATGAATCAGAAAGGTGAGGAAGAGCTTGCCATTTCATTCACTGCGTACCCACAAATATCTATCCACTGTTCAAATCCTTCCCAGAGATACAGTATTGAAAAGTACAGCTATCTCAAGAAACAGAGGTTTTGTTATAACAGGATAAATTCCCATCAAAATTCTTTTATTCTTTGGAGATCAGTTGTAATTACATGAATGAAGAACCCATCTACACTGTGAGAGAACGGACTGCTTATTTCCAGTGGCTACCCAGGAGCACTAGGAAAGACTGAAATCTCTAGTGAGCCCTGCTTTGTTTTTTTTCACTAACAGCAACATCAGGTAAACTGTTTCCCACTGCAAACCTTGATCTTTTAAGATTCAAATCCTTAAGCTACTGAGTCTGTTGGAGTGAACTGACATAACTCTACATAGTTATACATACGCATACATACTTATGTGTGCATGAGGAATCATCCAGAAAGCACATCAAAATAATGCAGAGGTTATCAAGTACTCAAAAGTTATATAGTGCCCCAAATGTATTTTCATGCCTTACAGAAGAGGAGTTGAGATGCACCTTCTGTAAACATTTTAATCAAATTTATTTTTTAGGTCTATTTTTTCATACACAGAAATATCTCTGTCTCCATACCCAAGACATTATTTCCTTTTGGATTAGGAACTTTAATGTTTTCCACATATACTTTTGTCACTTGAGCAAAGAGAATAATTGATAACAGTAGCATGCAGCTGCCTTCCTTGAGTGCCAGGCACAGCAGGCAGCGAAACTGTTTACCACTAGCTACTGCCTTTCATAGCTACTTAAATGGCTTGACTCAGCAAATTTCTATTCTTAGAATGTATTCCAATAGTTATAGAGCTCCAGTCTCTGTTTCCACCTGGTTTTGTTTTGATCTGTCTTATTCATTCTCTCTCCTTTCTTTTTAATAGACGAGGACCACCACCTCTATTTCACTCTACCCATTCCCAAAAATTGCATGACCTACTCCGCCGCTTCTGCTGCAGTCAACAGTCCTTTCGTCTCCCATCTGAGATGGAAATAAATTTCTAAAGATATGCTAGGACTGTAAACACAATCTCCTTCATTCCCTAATGCCAAGAGATACCCTGTCCTTATTTCTGATACGCAAATCTCTCTGTTACCCTCGTTATTATGTTGTGACAAACAGAGGAGATAATGAGGATGAGAGAGAGGGATGCTGATGGTCACTTCTGAAAGTTGGTGAAACAGTAGGTGGCAGAGTTTGGGGAGCAACAATTCTATGAAAAATGATGGTTCAATTTTAGATGGCACATAACTAATACAAATGAGATCTTAGAAGATTTTTAGTTGATGAAGTTTATAATACCTCCACTGAGATTTATCAACTAAACACTTCAGAAACCTTAATTGATTTTGGCACATTTTTACAAGGGTGAAAGACACATGAGTAATAGGTGTCTAATTTGCTCTTTCTTCCCCTTAGAAGCAACAAGTCTGAATTTCAAAACAGTACAGCGAGAAAGCTTTATAATTACGTGCCTGTAAGGTTTATGTCCAAGATAAGCACAAATATATTTTCTCTATTCTGGTTCTGCAAAATGGTGACATTTTCTAAAAAAAGAAAAGTCTTCACAAAAAGTACAAATGCAAAGTGGAAATATAGCCTAAATGGTGTCATTCTGGCAGTCACAAACCACAAAAAAACAACACTCAAATAAAATGAAGGCACTGCCTGGCAGCCTGCAGGTATGAGCTAGACTGAAAGATGGGAAACACTCAGGGCAGCAATTGTGCAAGCAACCCTGAGAGAGGACAGTGTGACAAAGCTTGTTCATTTCTACTGCAAAGACCATTGTATCAAAATAAAAAAATCTCGTCTTCTTACCAGTTTCCTCTTAATGTGTTTGGCACTTTGATGTTCCCTAACTAACTGCTAATTGTAATGATCTACATATTCTGAATGTAATATGCATACGTGTATGTTATTTAGATTCATAATGATATTTCAGTACATTTCTGGGTAGGCCTAGTGACATCAGAATTTGGATTTTGAAAAGGAAGGTTTAAATATGATGAAAACTTTGAACAAAATAACATCCCAACAATACTTCGAATAAACTGATATTTGCAATTTTCGCTTAGTAATTTCTCCATTACAAAGTCTCACAAAAGTGAAATCATTTTTTAAACATAAAACACTGCCATTCATTGCATATTTATACTCACTTAAAAGAAATCAAAGAGTTTTTCCTTTCTATATTGTTTTACTGATCTGTAGCAAGCACAGCCAGAAACAATAATGAAAGAAATGAGAATAGAGTGCCTGGCAGGCTGCTGTTCTCTGCCTCAGATTCATTGGGCAAGGATTATAGCTAGATGAAAATATTCCTGAAGAAAATATTTCAACCTCCTGGAAAATTTAGCAGTGTGTATCTTCTTTATTACAGTATTTTTATACCTATAGAGTAATGTTAAAGGCATTTCCCAACCATCATTTTAGGATGTTCACAGTTTTACATTCTATTTCTTGAGTTAGCAGAACTTAGTCCGTAGGTAGGAGAGTGTTTCCATTGTATGTTGTTAGAGTGAGGTGAATGCAAAGTTTGTGAGGCAAGACTCCTTCATTCTAGTAATTATGAGGGTAATGAAGCTAGGCAGAATTATTTTCATTTTATTAATAGCTGTGTTTAAGCCTCATGGAACTGCTTGTCTGGGGAAACTATCTATTTTAAAACTAAGTGGTGGAAATTAGTAGGTTATACTAAATGTTTATCTATAAATCAATGGAGTATTCAGAAAGCCAGAAAGAAAAAATGCCTGTTTGGCTGCCTATAATTTCTGTGAAACTTTCCACAGTGCCTTGGATCTAGGCCACAGGTAGCAGCAGATACCTTAATTTTAAATGAAAGGAGATCTTACTTAACTCTTTTAATCTTACCATTGAGGAATAGTTCATGACTAGGTGCCAGTTATGTGTCCAAAAACACTACCATATATACTTATGAATAATGCATTCTTATCATAGCAAGAACTACCATCCAATGTATTCAATGTAAGATCTCTTTGATTAAGTGATGTGAAGTACATTTAGGAAACTGTGGGATTTTTTAAGGATTTTTAAAATTAGATTATTTTCAAGATTCCATTTAGCTTTAGATTGTTCTTCAAGAGCAGCATGTGTTTATGTAGCACTGCTTAAAGTTGGCTTATCATTTGAAACTACTGTAGAAGGGATAGGGATATAAAGACTGTACCAACAGTTTTGTGAAAACTATCCCTGAAGGTAGAAGTCAGAAACATGGAATGTGTGTGCTCTAATTCTCTTCTTTCTATTATCTTTAAGGTTAAAAATAATTTTTATCATTGTGGTTGCCTTACAGTTTGGGACTGAAATTCTATCCACATCAACTTCACTGCTTAACTGAGGAATCCTCTTTATTTTACCATGAGTGAAGTTGAGTAATTCTCCAGAGTACAGTGTATTTGGAGGTGTCATAATCACCACTACTTAATGCTTGAGTGAAACAATATTCACAAGGTTCAACAGCTATGTCTCTGTTGTACTCAGCTGTCCCAAGCTGCTGAAATGAATCACTGAGGCTGTGGATGGCCAGCTACAGTTCAGAGTGGCTTCAGCCAAAGTAGTCTTTTGCAGCTCCTAGGCAAAGAGAAAAGGTACAAGATGGATGCAAAGCCAGCTTTGAACCCATCTGCCACCTTGCCCAAGTCCCAAACTCTGTCAGACTACACAGTCCATCTCTAAACACCTCTCTTGTACATGCTTCAGACAACTGCTTTTCTGTCAGCATTTGCTAGAGATACAGGTCCAAACTTTTTCTTTTTTTTTTTTTCCACTTTGAAATAAGTCCAGAGCTCTTCCTCTATCACCCTCTCAGAAATTGTTTCTTTAAACAATTTTTTCTCTAAAGTGACTTAAATAGACTATTCCTTCCCAACTATAGTCGAATTTTCCAGCAGATGACTATTTACACATGTTGGGACTTGTGTTACACTTTCTTTGTAGAGCACGGCCCAGTAATTCTGTTTTAATGTTCTTTGTCTAATATTAAAAATACAGCATCGATTTTAAAGAGCTTTCAGGTTACAGAGTCATAAGGCGACAAGCAATAGGTAGAACTGGAATTTTAAAATTTCTACCATAGCTTGGATTTTTCTTTTTATAAGCTGTAAAAAAGAAGATGTTAGTGTATTATCAGAATAAATGAGGGGAGCTTCAGGGTTACCTTGCTCCTATAGGAATATTACTGCCATTCTCTATGCAAGGCTGACCAGATTTTCTAGCAAGTGAAGTGCCTTTCCCTAGGGTGGAATTTCATTCTATTCATTTGCTATATTTGGATCAGGAACAAAGACCTACAACTCAGAATATCCCTAAATCCCCATCCTCAGCTCCAGTATATCAAGAAGACAAAACATGTAACATGTTTTGTTTCTGACATTATTACTGCCAACACTAGAGGATACAATTCACATCTGGATTTATTTTAGACTTTCTCGTGATAACAGCTGCATTTCTTGTCTTCACTTGGATACATTTTTAAAAATGAAAATTGCCATGGCAACAGCTGCAACCATTTATTATAAAGCAATAGAAGTGGAACTAATATTTGTGAGAGAAGCTCTGTTATCAGGATAGTATTTCATTCAGACAATGCCAGAGTCATTTTTCCCTAGCTTTCTATTTTTTAAAAGAAAAATATAGAAAATATTTTCAATAATGAAATGTAGGTGGGCTTGAACAGATCAAGAGATTAAAAATATTTCCTTCTTTAGATTACTGGCTCATCCTGATTAGCAAAAGGCAAAAATTGTCACCTGTTTTGTGGGCACATGAAAAAAATTGATACAGGTACCAAAATTTGAAAATCTCATTCCCTTAGCTGTGCTCTCAACTGAAGCACAGAGACAGCAAACTGAGTACACTGGGTGTGTCTTCACTAGGGGAAAAAAAGATGTGATCCATTCCTAAAAAGTGCTAATGTCTAATGCAAAGGAAAAATTCACAGGCAGATTGCAACACAAACACATAATAGTTCAAAATGAACTATATTTCCCTTAAGATTTTACTTCATATCACTTGTAACATACTATGTTACCTGAGATCACTGTACTATGGCTAATGAGGGAAGTTTTGCACTGACCTCAAGGTCATGATGTTCCAGGTCAGGATTGAGGTAGGGTCATCCAGTGTAGGGTCCAGGTATTAGGAGTCACGTGGCCCATTTTGTTTGCATCTGTTTATCTGTTTCCAATATTTCTCACTGCTTTTTTTTTTTTTTGCTTTTTTTTTTTTTTTCATCTCCATGAGAATCTGGGTAGAAGACTGACGAACTGTTCTCCAGATGTTGAAAATGTACATGCAATGTAAAACTGTTTTCCTATTTAAACCCCTTCTGACTATGATAAAATGTGTTTTGCAAGTACAGACTGTACAGGGACCACATACCATGTCGAAGACACATACTAAGGATTACATTTCTTCCTATTTATTACACATGAGAGAGTCCTGGGCAGGGGTGAGGGAGAACACAAAAATAGAACAAACTTTAGATAGACTTTCACTCTAATTTTTATAGGATTTAATGTAGTTTATCTTCATTCAGCATGAGGTCCCTCAGTGTACTACTTTGTTCACAAGTTCCTAAAGATGCGGAATTTGTGTGAAGGGAGACTGGGGACTCCTTTGTTAATCTCTTACAGAAAACATTCTGGAAGCAAAAAAGCCCAAGACTGTTGACAGGCTAGAAGTTTGGCACAGAACAGCACTTTAGTATTGGCAACAGACTACCCATCTGCTCCAGCAACTACCTGCATCCTCTAGCAGCAGACTTTGCTGTCTGGGATACGATACTCTAAAAACAAAGCTCAAAAATCTCTTAACCAAGAGTATCTGTATTTCCCTGACTACTTACTAAACTCTAGGTTTGTCAAACAGAAATTATCATTTAGTCCAGCTTCATTACATTACTTTAGTGTCATGGACAATCTAGTTCAGGGAGAAAACACAGAGGAAAAACAGAAGAAAAAACAACACTACTGTTGTGTCTAAGAAAAATTTATGAAAGCTTGTGGATCATACATTATATTTTTTTAAGAGACTGAAATCTGGTAGAATTACAAAGATATAGTTTCCTTTCAGTTTCTCCTGCTCCCTCATTTATTGCTTTGCGTTCTTTGTAGCGTATCACCAGTAGCATTCTGTCCTTCCTGTTCAACGTTCATAGGTAACCTAAACATCCTGTATAGCACTTAAAACAGGGAGTGACATGGACCAGTGGTGAGAATGGGATTCTTTGCTGTTTCACTGGCAAAGAGAAGCAGTTTGAAGAACAGGCTATTTGTTTTCCTTGAGATGAGGAGGACTGGACACTTAGAGCTTCCTTGTGCTGTCTCTGAGTGTCTTGGCTGTCTCCAGACAGGACTCCTTTGAATTTGGAATGCTCTCTATGAATAGAAATTGGACACACCACCCTTGAACACATCAGTCTTGGGATCTTCATCAGCAGAAGCCGCAGAAGAGAAAAGCTTTTTGTTAAATAGGAACCTGCTGTACATGTTCTTTCATTGATCAGCTAAGCAATCTGGCATTGCTCCTCCACCCCTTTGTTCAGATTTGAGGGGATTTCAGAGATTATGGTGTACTTTGGTACTGTTTAACCATCCTTAGTACCGCTTAACTCTTGGGGAGAAGTTGATTTAAACACTAAGGGAGGGTTATAGGGTGATGTGAGTAGGACTATGCATTTGTGAAGGATAAGGACTAGCTATTACAACGGGAAGGCTGCTCTTCATCCCTCAACTTCTCACTGCAGACAGGAATAGTGAGTTCTGCTACAATGTTGTGATAATAAGTGAAATCCTAAATAAAGGGACTACTGTCTGGCATAAAATATACATCACTTTCTGTTATTTCAGTTTTAAGATTCTCCTGAGCAAAATCATGGGCTGTGTGATTCTAAGAAAATTACAATTCAGTAAAGGTTTAATGCAAACTGTTTCCACTTAATCTCTACTAGTTACCCATAAAGGCAAAGGATTTTTCATGGCTAACCATGCTTCTTGAAGTGTTCCTTAAAATGTTTGGTCATATTCTACTTTTTTTGTGATATCAGTGTAAATCTGGAACAACTGTGTTGAATCCGTGGAGTTACTTTAGATACTCATCATTCTAATGGTAGTTTGAGGCAGTTTCTTATCCAGAGCTCTCAAGCAGAATGTCAGTAAATCATAGTCATTTAGTGGTAATCTGCTGCAGCGTTCTAACGTGTATCACTCGGTTCAGGCAACCATCAGCCTACATCGTTTTATCAATGGGGAGGTAGAATTCAACTGACATAGATAAATGACACACATATTTGCAACAAAGCAGTCACTGTAAAAGATGAGGGTCATTGGTCTCATGTTGGAGTTATCCCAAAAACTTGAGTACGAAAGGGAGGTTTAATTAAGCCCACCCATCCTTCCAGTAATCACCTTTCTTGGCTCTTATGGACACATCAGTCAGCATCTTGTTAGTGTGCTCTGGTGTTCTATTCTTTGCAATCTGTGTGTAGAGTAAATTAAGTCACATAGTATCACACTTTGCCACTTTTATACAAATAAACCTGAGCTGTGGGTGAAATTACGCCTCCAAGAGCACATTAAACTCTCTTTCCTACACTCATAGAATGCTTGTGATTACACATTAATTCAATTTTTGTCTTTCAAAAGAGGTACATCTTTTTCACTGAAAATCTTTATTTCAGGGGCTCATCAACCTGGACTAATAATAAGAACTGTCACATAAATGGAAAGTTGTTCAAATGTTTTGTGATAAATATTTATCAACTCTTCTCTGAGTAACTCTGGAGAATAGTGGCTCACAGACAAGAAATTGAAGGATAATACAAAGGTGAAGAATAATATAATGAAGAAGAATAATATAAGGGTGACAGGAGATAAGGATCTAGCCATATTAAGAAGAAACTAAGTGCTGCACACTTTTCATTATTAGAGAAATACAAATCATAACATCATTTTACAAGTTCAGACGGTTGGTTCTAGAAGAGAAGAGCTAGGAGTAGACTCTCTTAACCTGAGTATCAGGAGTAGGGAGGCAAAAAGATAGTTCAGGCCCATAGACAAATATTGGTAATACTGTCAACACATATAATACATCTAGTTCCCTTAATGGCACAATATATAAATACAAATTTTAGGTTCTCTTTTTGGTTTTTACCATTTTAGTTTTGTTCAAGAAAGAGCTTTATCTGACATGTATCTTGGAGATTATTGCACTTCTTTGATGCCTAAAGATGCCTTCACAAAGTATGAAGTACTGTTAATCACTGGATATGCTCTGCTTGGGTTGTTTAATTAGCATAATGTAGCAGATTTAGTACAAATAACTTATAGGAATTTATTTATTTTTTCCTCCAGATACTGACTGGAGAGCTTTTTTCCTCATTCATTGTTTCTTGCTAACTCAGAGAGTTGGTGTTTTGATACACCACTGCTTTGGAACTTTTACATTCATGCTTTCCATGCAGAAAAACTGCATATATTTTACAGTACTGTTCTAATTTATAAGTTTTGTTTTGCATAGGCATAAGTGATTACAGAGAGATGTAAGGCAGAGGAGAAATCCAACTCTTCTTATTAATACAATAATAGTTTGCTTTTGTTCCTTGGTAGTTGATTGATTGTTTCTACTTTCTCTACACTATATGCATCTTTGCAGTTGATGAAGCCACTAAGAGCTCCCTAACTGAGAGGACAGACCAAGCTGCTCTAGATATACACCTCGTTTCTCTTCATACAATGTTTGAAAAGCATGGAAATTAAAACCGAATTGGATTACAGCTCTGATACCCAAATGGGAAAGATCATAGTTGTAGGCACAGAAATCTGCAAATTACTTGCCTTTTGATATGATCAGCTCATAAGGACAGTCAGACACTGGTAATGGCATACCACAGAACACAGCACATGCTGTCACAGACGACCCACTATCAGCCATCTGTTTTCTGCCGATGTGCTTCATTCCTCTCAAAGATATGGGACAGGCTTTTTGGAAAAGAGTTGTCAGTGGAAAATGACTGTGATATTTTCAAATAGATTTATGAAAATTAGACATTTAGAAGCAGTAGCAATCATTTAAGAATGAAATATTCCTATACCAAGCCTCAGATAAATACTAACTTATTTTACTATTAAAGCTTTGATTTTCTTTTACAAAGACTTTTAAGTCCAGGTTGCTGTTCATCCAGATTTCTTTTTGTCAATGACAAAAACAGGGTAGCATTTGCCCAGAACAAGATCATGAAAAGTTAAGATATTTATATGGATATATTAGGACCATACCATTTCTCAGATGCAAAGGGGTAGAGAAGATCCACACCAGATCAGATATGACTTTAGACTTGAACTTTATCAGCCTGCATGCCCATTATGTCATTAGTCATTGTCAAAACTGCCATCTCACATCTCCTTTCTGTGTGTCCGTAACAACTACAGGTCTGTAGTGACCGACTTCTGATCAGGATGAGAGGAAGAGGATGTTCCCAGCATCTCTGTCAGGAGGGACTTGCAGAGGTTTTCCCCAGGCACCAGGATATTGGGTTCTTGATAATCTTTAAGGTTCCTTCCAATTCTAACCATTCTATGAGATATCAGGTCCTTTTAAGGCAAAGGTGGTGGAATTTTCAGGGCAAGAATGGGATCACTGTGGTAAAGAGATGGTTTCTACGCCTCCACTCAGAGGCAGAGCAGGCTTCCTAAGGGTAACGTCTAGCGAGGCAAAGGAGAAAGAGGGAGGATCACAGACTTTCTGCCGTCCCTAATGTTTTAAGAGTAGATGAGAACTAAGATCTGCACTGGGGAAAGTCCGCCTGGAACAACACAAACTACTCATTATTTTCTCTGGCTTTACTGCAAGCTGCTGCCACGTGTCAGCTCAGACCTGAACACAGAAGAAAATTGAAGTAGTTACCAGTACAGAAAATATTTAGCATTAGATGCCAAAAATGACTCTTGATGAGCTAAGGTCATTTCTGATTGCCCAAGTGAAGGGACAGAGTCACTCAATTCTGCAGCTGTTTCACAATACCACTGAAGGACTTAAGCTTATCCAGTTACACCAGATTGGAGGATGCTTTGTGTCACCTAAAAAGGCGCCTGAGACAGTAGAACTAGCCCATGCTTTTTTATGTTTAATGAGAACCTAGCAGAGAGCATGAATTCTTTTTTTATTTTCGTGCAGATGTTGCTTTTGCTCATAAATGAAAAAATTTATATTTTCCATAAAGTCTATGACAGCTTTACTGTTCCAGCATTGTTCGTGCTTTGGCATCTTCCATTAGCTAGCCACTTTGGAACTGATAACAAATCCATTTCGAGAAAGGTTCTCACAGACAGTAAAAGCCTTATGTCCGACAACAGCAAGTGTTACTTTGGTTTAAAGTAATCAAAATAAAACATCCTATAATAGTTCATAAAGTCTGGAAAAGTCTAAAAAGGAACAAAAGTCAGGACATAAAAGAGAGGAAGCAAATACGCCATGACAGAGAAAAAGGAAGAATGCAATCCCAGCTGGAAGATAGCTTCTAAAATAACTGCTAAACCTTTTTTCTAGCATTAAAACCAGTAGCCCCAGTAGCAGTGTGCTGAAACCAGGTTGTGTGAGTGGAAAAGAAACATGATGCAATACACTACCAAGGAGATTAAAGGTTTGTATATCCAGAAAAAGGAAGGTTCAAATGCCAGCCCAGTTCTTATACACATACAAATAGAAAGCTATTTATATATATATATATGGTATATATATATGGTATATATTTCTGTGAAAATCCATCTTGCTGGAGCCTTAATTCTCTAAATATTTGCAAATATTGTCAGGAATAAATTCCAAGGAGACAGATTTCTTTATACAGAAGGATGTACAGAAGACTCATCTATGTGCTTTTAATGTACCTTCTGTGCATTTGTGTTGCTTACTGATCACTGTTTTGAACATGTCTGAAAAATTCAGTAAGCTTGTTTGTTGTTGGAAATTTTCATCTAGAGGATCTCCATATATTTTCCTGAAGCTATTGCTACAATTGGCTGCTTTTGCTAGTCCTAAAATGTTCCTGCACTGGTGCATCTCTTCTTTGCTCTCCCTTAATTCCCTGTAAACCTTCTCTATTTCATATGCGTTTTTGCTGACTTAGTATAATCACATCCCAACCTTATGCATTTGTTCTCATTTTTACAGTTCATCTATTTATTATTACTGTATGAGGAGCTATTTTATGAGGAAGCCTGCAACGATTTACCAACCTAAAACTTGCCAAGAGAAGGTGTAGGTGTCTGGTGTTCTGCATGCACTTTCACATCTAGCTTCCAGTTCAAACACTTAGATTGTGTGAAAATTACAGTTTTCTTTTTTGGCTTTCTTCCAGCCCTTTTAGGAAAACGATACAGTTTAAAAGTTGTGTTGGAACAGAAATAGTTCAATTCTATCATCCAAACTTCTCTAAAAACTCCACATTTTCTAACACAGTAGAGTGACCTACCTTTTTCTGTATAGGTCAGGGAAAAACAAGCTTCTTTCCCTCTTAAAAATGACCTTGAAATCCAGAATATTTTTTCTGGCCTGTTTTATTTTTCTTCATTAGCAGCTGATGAAATTGCCATGTAGTTCTATAATTATTTATCACCTGAGGGAAGCCCCACTTCATTCAGTGAAAGTATTTTAAGGAATATCTGACCTTCGTGTAATTTCAGGTACGATTATTATTTTTTTAGATTTTTCCTGATTCTATTCTGCACAGTATTACGTGGCACATAACAAAGTGGCAAATATGAAGGAGACAAGTGGACAAGAGGAAGCTCTTTGGCTTAGGAAGGAGAAAGAAATCTTTCTCTCCAAAGATAATAAGCTGTTTGTTTTAGTGTTGGTCCAATACACAGAAGGAAGAAGAAATAAATAAAATAGTTTGTTTACTGGTTATTTCTAGTCATAGATTTCACATCATACAATTGGAAATTTTCTTCCATTTGCACGCATTTTCCTTCTGATGCTTGAGTGTATTTTCTTCATATTGCCTTTTTATAAAATTCATCTGATATCTGTTGCATCATTTTGGCTTATATCAAAACTAAGGATCTTTGTGCTGTTCTGCTAGTTACAACTGATTAGCATCTTTGTATTTGATGCTGCCACACTAGCCCTAGGCATGTCTACTATAGAAAGTGCTAGCTAATCCTTATGAAAACTAGTAAGGAAGCTAATTATTATTCTTTACTCTAACCTGAAGAAGAGGCAGAAGTTACCAAACTTACATATAGACAGGTAGTAGGGACTGAGGCAGGTGTTCGTAAAATATGTTTATCAAACATTCAGTAGGGACCTAACAAAAATCATTTATTCCTATCCCTCACTCCATCTCATTTTGGGTGGTAGATAAAGTATTTCTTTGTCACTAGTTCTGTTCATTTATCACAGAATCATACAATTGTCTAGGTTGGAAGGGACCTTTAAGATCAGCTAGTCCAACCATCAACCTAACTCTGATAAAAAACCATCACTATACTGTATCACTAATCGCTGTATCAACCCATCTTTTTAATACCTCCAGGGATGGTGCCTTAACCACTTCCCTGGGCAGCCCATTCCAATGCTTAATAACCCTTTCAGTGTAAAAAAATTTTTCCTGATATCCAATCTGAACCTTCCCTGCTGCAGCTTGAGGCCATTTCCTCTTGTCCTATCGCTTGTTACTTGGTAGAAGAGACTGACATCTGTCTCTCTACACCATCCTTTCAGGTACTTGTAGAGAGCAAGAAGGTCTTCCCTCAGCCTCCTTTTCTCTAGGCTGAACAACCCAAGCTCCCTCTGTCTTTCCTTATAAGACTTACTCTCCAGACCCCTGTCAATCTCTGAAAACTCTTTTCTACTGCATTTGTTTTCAGAATTTGCTTAATACACCTCTGATAAAAAATTTACAGAAATAAACTCTTCTCTTTTCTCTTGGACGAGTCCAACAATCAGAAACTAAACACAATTTCAAATATAGTATCAAACTCATACACACCAGTTGTTAACAGACTGAGATCAACCCATTTTGTGTCAGATACCAGAAACAGCAAGTCATAACAGCATCTCTCTTGAATTACTCTGTGAGGAAAAGGAAGAACAGTAGAGGCACTCTAAGTTTAACTGTGATTCTCCCCACTGTTAAACTTTGCAATTTGAGGCTTAGGTCGAAGAATTGGCTTGGCAAAAAGTATCAGAATAAACGGGATAAAATTATATTCCATTGAAATACATTTTATATTGAAAAATTATCAGGTAAATTATTAAGTATTTTAGATGTTTAAAAGGGTTAAAATTCAAATTGAAGAATAAACGTACTCAGAAAAAGAAATAATAGCTCTAGTAAAGAATAATGCAAAGTGAAAAATGTGCCAGGGAAACCTGAGTTCTGGAAAGATTTACACCAGAAAGCATGATTAGCATAATGAGCGCATGTTGTGCTATGGTGCTTTTTAAAAAAAAAGGGGGGGGGTTGGAGGACATACTGAGTAGAAAAATTTCCCAGAGAGAATAATTCACTCTTTATTTATTCCTGAAATAACTACATTAAGAATAGGATGCTTTCTTCTAGTTTTCTCCATACCTGAAAGCTGTTGATAAATTGGAAGGCAAACTGGAACCCAAACTGGTCTTAACAAAGTCAACTTTTCTTTCCTTATGGGTAACATACTAATAAAAATTCACTTAATGGCTATAGCTTACATTTAACTTTCACTCCATGTCAAGATTTTTGTTTTACTTTTTATTACCCTTCCATGAGCAGAGCCCATCAATATAATAGAACAATTTCCCTTGATTTTAGGCTATAGGCAGGTTGGCCTCTCTGAATTCACCACTCAATGCTTGTGGCAGCACCAGTGGCACATTCCTGATTCAGAGTTCACTAAGCAACACAGAACAGCAGCTGCAATTCTTATTTGGGGCAAACATCAAAGAATCAAGTGGCTGCTTTGCTGCCAAGACATGCCAAGAAGTTTTATATCTAATGGTTCTGGTTACACTGCCAAAAAAATAGTTTCAGCTTTAAATAACTAACTGAAGCCCTCCCTAAGTATACAAAATTCACTTAGTAAATTAGACAGTAATGTACAGTGTCACAACTAATAGGATTTCCTTTGATAGAGCAATTCCATCAATTAGAGAAGGTATCTATGGCTTAATATAGATCATTATTTCTTTTGGGATGTAAAACAATACATTTTGTGCAAGCCAGAAATGACAAACATTTCAAGAATCATCTGAAGGCAAGAGAAGCAAAGAGCTATAATTGACCTCTGGTCTAAGAGAGTCACAGTTGAAAGAGGTCTGAAAACTTAGATAGCGACAGGTTGTTGATTAGCGTTTCTTCTGGGAACAATATTTTGTGTTAACTATATTAATAGCACTTTCCACTACAAATCATCTCACTAGTTTTGTGGTGGTGCTAATTAGCATCACTGGAGATATCAGATTTTGGTGCTTAGTAATTTCTCTTGTAGTGGATCAAGTATTCACTGCTTGTGTGTAGCTGTGCTCCACCATTTAGAATCCTTATGCCTTTCTTCCAGACTGAAAGCATGAGATCTCTTTTCACATCTCTTCATGTTATTTGGAGATTCCTAAATGAATACAACTGTTTAGAAAATCCTCCATGCAGAGCTTCATCTCTAAGCCTCATCTCCAGATGGAAGACATCAGACTGCCTGGATAGTGTTCTTAATATGCAAGAGCTTAAAATATTCAAAACATTTTAAAAATTCTACATTTTTAATGTTAAAATACCAATCATTTTCCAGCAATCCAAGCTACTTTATGGAATACAATGCCAAGATCAGTACATTTTCTTTGCCAATGAACATAAAAGACCTACAGTACTGAAAGCAACAGAACCACAAATATCTAAGATGTTGCTTAATTAGCGTTTGGGAGACTTTGGGCTATTTTGTATCTGTTCCTTTTAATGTTTCAATAAGAAAAAAAGGCATACACCCCTTGTGTTCCTAGTGTTCTGGACAGTAACTGACTGGTGGCGATTAACAACCCTGAAACTCTCAAAACTGCTTCAGTGCACAGTCTTCTCTTTAGCAGCATCATTTCCCATTCAAAAACACTCTCGATGGCTGTAGTCAGGAGTGGGATATAGGAGATGACCTCTGGCAACTGCAGTAGTTTCTTTCTATAGGGCAACATTCCTTCTGTCCACAAGGTTTCCACAATTGAACTTTCAATATGCTTTCAGCTCTATTTATGAAGGTGTACACCAAGAAGGGAGCTACTGGGTGGTTTATGACAAGATTGCTGCTGCAGGTTTGGTACCTACTGTGATTTGTGTCACCCATTTGAGCCTCAGCCATAAAGCTGCACTTTTTATCAAGAATACTTGTGAATGTATAACTGCTCTGAAGACATACGGTCAATAAATAATTCAAAGTTATCTATCTTCCCTGCAGTTTTCTTATACACCTACCACCTTTTAATGTTTAGTTGGCCTGAAAACGATATTCTTTATGGCACTTGTAGTATAAAAATGTTTACTGACTGGCAGTAGACTATTGATTTCCAGTCTGATACCTTGAAAATAAACCGTGTTCCCCTCCCCTCTTGTCTCCATCTGCTTTGCTGCCCCATCTACTATCAGCCCAGAGAAGCATTGTTTTGCATTTTGAATCCCTGAAAAAGTCCATTTTCAATTACTGATTCCAATATCATAACAATGTGATTGAATTAATTCTTTCTTTTTTTCTCCCCCATCCCTTTGTTTTCTTTTCAGCTCCATATCCATTTACAGTCCTAAGGAGAATCCTAATGTGTTTGATGCTGCTGCTTTCCTCCAGTCAGTGGGAAATTTCCTAGGGATCTTTGCTGGATCGTTTGCTATGGGATCCTCTTATGCTGTTGTCACGGCGTTAATATCCTTTATGGTTTATTTTCAGAGAGAAAATCTATATATGTTGGAAAAAATGTGCGATATCTGAGACTGATCATCTCTAGTTTAAGCCTGAATCTTTTCACTCTTAACTCAAGGCTTTGCAAACAGTTAAATCATAAATTGACAGGAAATTTCACTTGTCAAAGTCCACAGAGAACTTAATATGCAAATTTCTTTTTAACAGACAAGACTCTGGTCTTTACTATTTGCAAATAATTGCATTTCTAGAAAAGTGTTTTGAAGTATTTATTTTGAGGACAAAACATGAATTTATGAACTACAGACTGTCAACAATTATACAAAAATACAAGGCAAACACGAGACTACCGATCAAGTCTGTCAGATTACATAAAGTAGAAATAAAAGGTATATCTTTTGCCCTACATTTTTTTTCTTGTGTTTTACAGTCCTTCATATAAAATACTATTGTAGAAAGGGCAGCAATTTTCATCTTTCTCGCACTGATGCAAATGTAAACAACTGTCAATTTGTTTACAAAATTGGTCAAAATTGCTTTCTTTTGCCTTTTCCTGGGAAAAGAAACCAATTTTTCCTGGGAAGAGAATATCCAATGGAATCAATTAGGCATTGGTTAAAAAAACATAAAAGTACTTGAAGTGGCCAACTTGCAACATTTCCTTGTTTAAAACCTATGCTGGATTTTCCTCTTTGTTTAAAATAGTTTAGAAGCTGGGCAGTTTTTCCTGAATTCAAGCTGTGTAGACAAGTATGGTGGGGGAGCTTGCTTTCTTTAATCCTTTATCAGGCAGGGGGCAATTTTACCTTACAAAACAGTTGGGTTTTTACTTTTCCTTAGTAATCTTTTAGCACTTGACAAAATTTACAAAGCTGTGTGAGTTCCCTATGTTGGAGACAGGTCTGTTTTTTCTCCTGTCCTGGAGTGCCTTCTTATCAGCAGAAGCTGCTGGTCTTACAGGTAAGTGTTGGATTTTATTGAAGAAAAGCAGTTTTATAGTTCTTCCAGACAGACTTGCTAGACCAGACTAAAGCCCTCAGTCTTTCTTACCCACCTTATCTACACCGTCCCATCTATTACATCTATTGTACCATCTATTACTATTAGAACCACTATAGATCCACTGTTTTCTGCTCAGCTGTAGGACCAAAGCTTACAGCAAGTATGAGGAAGCAAATGAGGAAGTGCCACATGATTGTCAGACTGTGCTTCTCTGTGTGCACTGCACGTCCTGGTCCTTCCTCCTTTTTCCCAACAATCAGTGACTAAAGAGAGGAAAGAGTCATCCCAAACATTGTCAGTGGGTTGCAGCCACCTCTGGATTTTTAAAAATAAAACCATACTTATTCATTGCACCCCCATGAACACCTTCCGCAACAGGAAAAGTACAGTTGTGTGCCAGTGATGGGTAGAAAGACGTAAATTGTGATTGCTTTTTTTGGTAATATTGAGAAAGAAACTGTGAAATCATAGTCAAGTACATACTCAGGGATTGCTTTTTGCAATGTAAAGAGTCCACAGAAATTTAGGCAAAAAAAAAAATGGAAACTGGTATCGTTTATCTCAACCACAAGTTTGGTTTAACCAGTTTTGATGTTGCTTTCATCTTCTCAATCTCATCTGAAATAGCTTCAATTCCCCTCCTTTCATAATATGATTTTAAATTCAGCAGAAGAATCCCTGTGTTGGTTAAGAAATTTTAATCTGATTTAGGTTCGTAGAGGTATAGATTTCAGAGGTGGTTGTGATTTCTCATACCCATGCTAAAGAAATCATCTCCCACACGATTATGTGATGCATGAATCACCTGTTGCAGAAGGTGCAGGGAGCCTGAGGGAAAGCCAGTCATCCTTCAGAACACACTCAGCTCTTAATTCATATGCTAACATTTCCAGTCATTTCCAGCTTACCTGCTTTGCCCTTTGTCATACTTAATGCATAAATCATCTGGTTGTACAGACAAATGTCTGTCCTTAAAAGCAGTCATTGGAATTAAGAGAGTATCATAACCATGCAATGACTCTGCTAGACCACTCCCTTCAATGAACTAAATTCCTGAATTCTTCTTGATCCTATATTCCTCTTTATTTTCCTTGGATATTGTGTTTCCTCTGTTCATTCCTTTAAATGAACTTCAAAGGACTAGACATCAGTATTGCCCTGTAGCTATTAAGTAATGTAATTGCAAAATAACTTTATCCTTATAATGCTTTCCACACTAGTTCTTCAACCACTATAAGCCTTTTGATGTCTAATATTGAAATAAATCTTAATTTATAAATAACAGGCTATACGGGTTTTTGTGTAGGTATAGTAGGTGGTAGAGCTCACTTGTTTAGCTTGCAGATTTTTTAAATATAATGTGAATGGAGAATAGTACAGGTGAACATGTGATGAAATCTTTTACCCCTCTACCTCAAGATGTCCCATGATATAAAGCACAAGATATGGATTTGACTGTGGCTGAAAAATTGATGTGATCAAACCAGCAAATCAAAATAAAAATCTGGGATGACTAGACAATTATTGTTATACTGATAACTGTAAATTATAAATTAATTTTATGGCTATTAATCTTATAGCTCTATCATCAAGCTGTGACATATGCATGATAAATTGATTCTTATATGGTAGAATCTAATTTGTGCACTTTCTAATTTGCCCTGAAGTATATCATTCCTGACTGCTGATCTAAGTTATAATAATAGACTACTATAGTAAGGTCAGCATTAATGTAGTTGATTTCATTTTTAAAATTCAGTACAGGATATTTACTAGGAGGCTACAAAAAAACTCATAAATAATTTAAATCAAATACTTGTCAAAATAAATGAGGAAAGTACATCTTGTGTTTATTAATTGCTTGTTCTTTTGCTTTAAAATTAACAAAATTTGCTAATTTTTAACTCAGTCATTAGTCTGTGAAAGATTCCATGATGTACATGAGCATATAATGTTCACCTCAGTTAGACCCTCTCTATCTACAGAGGTTTGAACTAAGTAGATATTCAAATACAAAGAGATTAACGTACCTGCAAATATGCCCTCAAGTATATGTATGTGAATTTATTCGTTTATGTATTCAATTAATGAATATTTCAGGTCATATAGAATTTATTAGTGTAAAAGCCAAAACATTACAGCCAACCACCTGAGATTTTACATGCCTAAGACTTGTGCTATGAAGCTAAGAAAGACAATAGATCTTGAAGGAGAAAATGTTGGAGAGCATCATCTTTGTTCCTTTACTGTTTTTCAAAGCCCAGCCCAGCCCAAAATGATTGCTTTCTGATAAAGGAAATAGTTTGTGATAATGAATTACTGCTGCTTCCTCATCCTCCTCAGTAATTCTTGTCTGAACATTTTGTGATGTCCCTGACTGCTATCTGCTTATTCAGGAGCTCACAGGAGAGCACAATCTACCTAGTAAGAAAGCTTTTCCTCCAAAAATGAGTGATGCACCCAGGGCAAGTACAAAGATCTGGTCTCTCACTGGGGCAGTTCTGTGCTACCCTTGTATTTAGCACACAGCAAGAACAAACGTCACCAACTTCCACTTCCTTTAGTACTGCTGACAAAGTGTATTTATTCTTGTGGCTCTTCGTTGTTCCTATCTCTATGCCGTAATCTGTCTTGGATCCATCATCTCCCTCATTGCATTTTTTAAATGTTCTGACCCGTTCTTCTTGTGTGACTCTCAGATTGGACCTATCAAAACAGTTCTGAGCACTGTGAGCACAATGTAGGTACGTGATTGGCTTTAGTTCCTTGGGCTAATATTGTTCTATATAAGGCAGTTATTCTGGGCTTTAAATTCTCAACTTTGTTGTTTCCTTTCCTTTATTTATAACTAATGTGCTGTGTTGTGTCATAGAGAGAAGTAGGAAGACTCCTCCCAGTAATGACGGAGAAGGGACAGCTTGGCTTCTAGGTCAAAAGGAGATAGATCTGAACTCTCACAAGCTCTAGTTCTGCCACTCCTATGAGGAAAGGATGAAATTTGAGTCTAATTAGGAAAACAGGCTCTTCATATATAAGAAAATGTCATTTTCACTGCTGTGCAGAGACAGATGACAACTGGTCACAAATTACTAACCCATTACTCCCCTGTAGGACCTCAGAGATGGTTCTGGATGATCTATGTGTATTCTAAAATAGGGAATGCCAGGTGTATACTGTACTTTAGAGGAAGTTCTAGACACACTTTGCTGATATATAAGCTAGATCCAATATTCTAGGCAGTTTCAGTTATCCCTTTCACCCTTTCAACTTGACCAGGCTGTGCACACACTTGAGTCAGTGCTTGGGTCAGGCTAACTTTGGTCCTGTTGTAGGTAAGACAGTGTCCTGGTTTGAGGTCAAATGAACCAATTTTCTGTTTTACAATTTTACTTTCTTAGCTGGGCCTCTTCTAACTAACTAAACTCTGAAATTAACAGCACACTGTTCAGAGAACTGTTTCGTCTCACAGTGATAAGACTCAATTATCCCAAGGAACGGTATGCAGACAGGCCCTTGCTTATCCTTATTGCTGGAACAACCAAGGTCAGGTAATTTTGTTATTTGCTGCGTTGGAGGATCAGAAGCAGAAAAAGCATCAAAAGGTCCCACCTGCAAGGCGGGGCGGACAGGACAATTGACCCAAAAACTGACCAGCAGGGGTATTCCATCCCATCCGCATCATGCTCAGTATAAAAGCTGAGGGATCAAAGGGTCAAGTCCCTTTTTCCCCTTTTACTCTTTCTTCAATGGCTGACGTCCGAGGAGGACCCCGCTTGTTCGTCTGCCTTTGATCCCGATCTGAGCGTTACTGACTCCAGATCTGGAATCCAGCTCCTGTCAATCACCGAGTCCAGCCTGGGACTGTTGCCTGCTGGTGACGTGGTCGTCATCCTGGGAGCTTGATATGGTTTTGGATATACTGTATACTTTTTTTGTTTTGTTTTGTTTTATTTTTATTAAAGTAGTTTAGTTTTTCTAAGCTCCTGAATCTCTTTAATTTCTTCCTCTCCTCTTTTTTTTT
>VXBW01005589.1:52429-197946 GCA_013400375.1 Thinocorus orbignyianus | reverse complement strand
TTAATAACCCTCTCAGTGTAAAAATATTTCCTGATAACCAATCTGAACCTCCCCTGGTGCAGCTTGAGGCCATTTCCTCTTGTGCTAACACCTGTGCCTTGGGAGAAGAGACCAACCCCCACCTCTCTAAAACCTCCTGTCAGGTAGTTGTAGAGAGCGAGAAGGTCTCCCCCTCAGCCTCCTTTTCTCCAGGCTGAACAACCCCAGCTCCCTCCACCTCTCGTCATAAGGCTTACTCTCCAGACCCCTCTCACCAGCTCTGTTGCCCTTCTCTGGACCCCCTCCAGCAGCTCAATGTCTTTTTTGTGGTAAGGACCCAAAACTGTACACAGTACTCGAGATCATCTACCTCTACATCCTGCTTGGATGGTCTGTAACAGCCTCCTACCACAGTATCAGCCTTGCTGGCCCTCCACCTGATTCCTACCCATAGCTCTACTATTTGCTTCAATTAGTTCTTGACATTCGTAATCCTCCCTAACATACAAGGCCACCTCTTCTCCACTCCTTGCTTGTCTGTCCTTTCTGAAGAGTTTGTAGCCATCCATTACTGCACTCCAGTCATGTGAGTCATCCCACCACATTTCCATGATGGCAACTACATCATAGCTTTCCTGCCACACAAGGGCTTCCAGCACCTTCTGTTTGTTGCCCATGCTGCAGGCATTAGTGTGAAAGTACTTTAGCTGGGCTACTGGTCCCGCCACCCTTTATGGTGTAGGAAGGGCTGACTTCTACCTGACCATTCCTAGGCTTAGCCGTAGTTCCTGATCCACCATGAGCTTTGCATCTTTGCTGATGGATTCCCCACTTTCCCCCTTCAAACTTAGTTTCAGCTGGGCTGATTGTCCTGCTACTTTTCGAGGGGACAAGCCCTACTTCCCACCTGACAGTGCTTAGATCCTTCTGTAGTTGCTAGCCTATTACTACTACTCACGTCTTTGCTACCGTCCTCTGCCTCTGCTGAGACAATGGACTGCACATCATAAGTACTTTTAAAGATATGTTACTCCTTTATCCTATATTATCTTTTAATATTGACAGCTTTTGTCCTAGAAATAATTACAAGTATTCAGCAAAACTAGTGTAAGAATAAGTTCTCTAGCTGTATGAGCAGCTGATAAGCTATCACTATTTCTCTGTTATATAAGGAGGAAAAGCATCAAATAAAATGGTAGGCTTTCATTTCTAAAAAAACCTCTTCAAAGAGGTTGAGATGCAGCCGAAACTTTACTCGAGACTATTAACATTTTACTGTGAGGTTTCTCATTTTTTCTATTAAGTGAAAAATTTCAGTAACTTTATTTATAGACACAAGCAGCTGTATTGCACTTAACAACTGATCATCCATTTCAACTCAAAACATTCCCTGTTTACTTTAGTTTAGCATTTTGTTCAGCAATTGTAGTTCAAAGTATTTCAGTAATTGCTAAATTTGCCACTTAAAAATGAATCAGTGTAACTACTGAAAAAGTGACCTGAGTCTCCAACACCCTGAAATTAAAGCACTGAGCACTAGGGACTGGTAAAAGGACTATCTCCCTTTGTCTGCCTTCCTGTCTCATAAATGCTTTCTGTTTACAATTCCAGTATTATCATTCCTGGTCTTATCTGTTCCTCTGTGAAAGAAAGCCTGCAAAAATTTAACAACCTGATTTATGTGCCATACACAGTTCATATTGTATCTCTGTACCCAGCTAACTTCAAAATCCAGCTTCAGTAGTCCTACGAAGAAATCCAGATTGTTTTTTCATTCTAACTAAAAGTCCTGTGTTTGCCTCTAGGTACTTCTCTTTCCTCTGTAATTGCATTAACATGTAATTGGTCATTACTCTTAAGTAATCATTTTTATGGAAATGCATTACAAACAATTTTCTCCAAGCCTCTTAATGAAGAGAGGCATGGCTGGTGCATATTAAGCCTTCAATTGTAGCAATTGAACTATTCCACTGCATTCCCCTGGTCTTCCCTGGAAACAGGGTATCTTGTTTCTATATTTGCATAATTGCATGGTTCAGATCATTTATTCCTATTGTAAAATCAGATTTAGGCCATTTTATTCCTACTGTCACTCTTGATTCTCTCACTACCCATACTTAACCATTCCTTAGCAGTCAAAAAACATTTTATAATCATAGTTGAATTTAATAGTCAATTTTAAAAATGCAAGATGGCATGATGATGATTCATGTAGAAGAAAGGGAATCAGAAACTCTTATCTCCGTTTCTGTTACTGAGCCTGGAGCCAGTGATACTTAGCAACATTACCAATTGGTTATATATTTTAACTGAAATTTAATTGTTTGAGCATCTCACTGCATATTATTAACACCCTGAGAATTTTTAAACTCCTTAGATCAGTTCTGCACAGAAAAAAGGCCTAGACACATTTAAGAGAACAATGAGACCTCACAAAACCACAAACAGGAATGAATTGAGCAGTGACAATCTCAGTACTCCCCACATTATTTACTGCAACAAAAAGTCTTAGTGTAGTTCAAAAAAAATAAATATCAAAACAGACATAAGAAAATAAATATTAAAAACTAAAGACACATCAGTTAAAGCTCAGAGGAATTTCTCTTGGGTGCAGAGACTGTGTTCTGTAGAAGTAGCACAGGTACATTTACAATATAAGGAGAACCCAGAAGCAAAGAAAATGTCCATAGTGGTTTATGGGGAAAAAAAGATTTGCTTTCTCATTTTCTGTCTGATAGCCATTATCCTTTGTACCAAATCCATCTCAAAATTTTTTACTCTATACCTTTTTCTTCCATCAAAGGCATATCAATGCCAGGCCTCAGTGCTTCCCAGAAGTGAGAGGCTTGCAAGTAAAGAAAGTTGGATTTTGTTGGGCAATATTTTCATGGTTGGCAATTCAAAGGGAGTCAGGAACTTGAGAAAGGGGTGCTAAGGTTTAACTTTAATTGGTAGGTGGCAAAGTGCTGTTCCCACTTGCACAGACTCTCCCAAATGTAATAGTTTCAGCATTGTCTAAATTTTTACTTCACCATGTTTCCTTATCTATACCATGCTTTAGGGGAGGAGGATATTTCGCTCCACTCCAGGGCCCTCATGTTGCTAAAACTCAAACATTTAGAATTTTGGATAAGCCTATCAAAGAACCTATCGAGACACCAACACTTTCCACTGACACTTGTTGAGTACTTTACCATCCATTTTTTCCTGGGACTGTTTGAAGCCAGGTCTGTTTCTGTTATTTCTTTTGGAGTAGCAGATTGTTTTATATTGGGCTAAAGCCTGCAGCACAGTAAATTCTGCCCCCTTACTGAGCCTTTTCTTACTGGCCTTTGTAAATTCAGGAGGGTCACCATCCTTGAGAAGCTGGAAGAAGGTCTTCCCAGGGTCACATACCAGAGTGAAGAAGGCATGGGCTGGGATTATTTTCACAGATCTATTTCGTGCTCTTTATTTCCAGTACAATTGGTTTCTATGTTTCAGTTCATGCTAGTTTAACCCAATAAATGCCCAGAAAGCTGCAGCACAGTCACATTGCAAGGATGGATACTGCTTAAATCTGGACAGGTATCTTCCTCCTTGTTTTATTGCCTCAGTGTGTTTCCTTGGGTTCATCAGTGTTATTTCAGTACACCAGCAGCCTGTGAGCTAAAAATTACCTGACGATTTGCAGAGCAGTCCATGAGGAAGCAGAACTAAAATGCTAATTAGGGCGTGCTGTAGCTCTTAGACAGGAGACCAGGGTAGAAGGGCCGAAAGGCACAAGAATCAAAGCACTCTGGGGTAGATGGTGGAAAATTGCCTGTCTGTGAGGCCCCAGATCATGGGCACTCAGCGACAGCGCTGCAGGCTGGCTCCCTGCAGACCCAGTTGTTGCTCGCGTGGTGGGCATCTAGAAACTGAGCAGAACTCACACACTCCACATGCTTCAGGAAATGCATGTGGAGGTGTCCAGGGAAATGATGATTAGAATGGACATGAGCAAGCCCTGAGCTGCTGCGTAAATAATTATCTATGTAGACGTGCCCCAAGTTTAAGAAAAGCACAGAGTTTTCTTCCTCCATAGGCATTTACATGTGGTTTCTGGTGGACTCTTATTTTTCCTTTTCCATTTTCTCCCCATGTGGGTTCCTTCTGCCTTATCTGTGTCCAGCACTGATAGGAAATTCCAGTTACAATCTTACCAGCTGCTTTAATTATAATACTGCATTTCAGTGACATTACTCAATGATGTTAGCGAGTTAGCACCAGAACCAGGGAGGAAGTATTCAAAAATAAGAAATATCACTGCAATACAAAGTTATTGTTAAACCTGACAAACCTAATGCCCTGTTCCTCAAGACCTTCCACAAGCTGGGAAATATAATTGCTGCCACATGGCTACAGTCATTGACCTAGTCATTCTGGGCAGCGCAGCCTGCGTCTGCCAGAGCATTACTTTACAGCAATGTGGTGGTGTCCACCTTGCACACTGTCTCACACTGCTTATAGTATGGCTAACAATCAGACGCAGACAGAAATGACTTTACCCTGTTGCAGTCGTTCAGTGCTAAGCACTCTCAAACCACTTAAATGCAACAAAATTATTTTTTCCTTTCCTATGCAGTCCCTGACAAAATTTACAGATAGTGTTAAGTCCTTCTTATTACAGTTATGCTAGCCTTGCCCAGCGGTCAGTCAGATTATGATCAGATATTACTCTGTATTAATTTAAAGAAATCTTCTACAGTTTTTGGCTAAATACACAATAGCGGAAATGCTATGAATGCATGATGGACTAGGTAGAAAATTTTGACCTTCATGATTTTTAGCAAAGAAAAAAATTCTGGTTTGTTTGAAAAATGCTGTTATTAAAAATATCTTGAATTTTATTTTTTTTTCAAAATGCTGTTAACGGTCTAGTTAGCATTTTTATGCAGCACTCTGACAAACCTAAGTAAAAAAATAGAAGCAGCTAACTGTTTTTTCTCTGAATTTCAGGTATTGTTGCAGTCCTTTTCTGTGGAGTTACTCAGGCCCATTATACCTACAACAATCTGTCACCAGATTCCAAGATGAGAACTAAACAGGTAGGACATGCAAATAACTGACTGTGTCTTCAACAAGTGTAAGGAATAGACAGAGGTACTGGAATATAGCTATATGGGATTCTGTTAATGCAAAGGAAAAAGGTCATGTCTTGGTTAGGGGAAAGACTAGGGACATTGCCAAGAAAACAGTAACAATTCTCTGGATAAGCAAAAAAAAAAAAAAAAGAATCTGTTCTTCCCAAAAGACCTGAAATGTTGGTTGAGGAGATGAAGGGTAAGGAGATAAGTGTACACTACCTTCCATTAAAAAATGCTACAAAGTTAAGGAAATCAAAGAGTTCTGGTAAATAAGAGAGAAGTGGTCTGACAAATTGGATCCATGTGAACTTTTGCAAACAAACTGTATAAACTGCAGTCTGGCCCACAGACTTGAGCAATGTCATTGCTTCATTTCTGCTTCATTAAAAAATCTGATATAATTAGAAAGAGGGCTTTTTTTCTTCCATTGTGTCATGTAGCATTTAAAGACAAGAGAAATTTGGTCAGCTGTTTTCTGTTTGAATAGGTGACTAGTGCAATTGTAATTATTTTTTTTTAAAATTGGCGCTGTTCTGAGTACTAGATATATGGCATCGCAATGTTCAAAATACTTCTCAGCACAAGGAGTAGTTTTAGACCACCTCACTACTAGCTACATCCTGTGAAAAGTCATTTAAATGCAGCATTCTTCCCTTTTAATGTTGACTCCTATGTCCCAAGAACCAGGTTGTAGAAAATCTATCTCCTAGAACAAAATGGAAACATATGGTCCAAGACTATGATCTTCATGATGCAATCTGGTACCTTTTTCAGCACTTCCTCTGTTTTAAGTATAGGAAATTTTACATAGAAAGTTTCATCACTTCTTGCGCATCTCAATTTAATCGACAACCCAGTTTTCTATCAGTTTGATAGAAAAAATCCTGGCCACAATGTCAGTTCAACTGTCAGACTATCCCAGATTTTAAATCCCAAAAGAGTTTCTGGTGAGTACTTCCAGAATAAAGTGTTTGCTATTGAAGAGGATAAGCCTTCTCGATTGTGTTTCTTCATACCAGCAGAGACTTTTGAAAAAGCAGATGCTTTTGAAAAGTATTCCAGCAGAGAAGAAAACCTTTCTCTGGTAACTGTATCATAAGGCGATAACATTAATATCTACTAAAAAATTGTCTCTATTTTGCGGAAGTACTGAATTACATATGCCATTACTACCCTTGCTTATAACTTGTTACAATTTGAATATAAGACTTTTCAGGGATCTATCTGCATGGTTTAGGGATGCATAGGATAAGAGAGAGAGAGAGGGAGTGAGAAAGAAAGGCCGTGGTATTTTTAATTACATACGAACCTTTTCAGTTACAGAATTATCTAACATTTAGTTTATTTGTATGCTGGGTTTGTTCCTGTTTACTCTTTTATTCCCTCCCATTCATCAGTGCAAAATAAAATAGTGAAAATAAACTGAATCTACCCCTGAACACACAGAAAAGGGATTATGTGTTTCTCTATAGAGCTATGAAACTTACGCACCCCTTCTATTCTGCTTTTCTCTTTCCCCTAAGACCTTAATCCTCAGCCTCCCTTACGATATGGTTCAAAAACTGTTGTTAAATTCCTTTCAATTCTTCTAATTTATTTTCTAATCCAAAGATTACGCGTTCATATGCAGCTGTTTCAACAAGACCTGCGCTGCCTCTTTCTTTCTCTCCCCCCAAGAATTCTCTTCAAGCAAATTTACTAAGCCACACAACTTGGCATTTCATAACCATATATGACTTCAGTGCATTTTAAATTAATATTGTGTTGCTCAGACAGATTATTTTGCTCCCAATTTAAGTCATTTTTATTTCTCATTACTGGCCAAAATCAAGGGCTTTTCAGTTCATTTATAGAATTATTCCAAAGCAGTCTCTCTCTTTTGTTACAATATGACAGATCTTTCAATAAGGAGTGGTGAACTGTAATGCACACTGACAAAACAGTGAGTTAAGGCTGAAACGAAAGCTAACAAAAACATGGAAATCAGATTTAAAATTGGAAATCAGATTGTGAAATTGTATTGGCTGTTTCTAAGCAAATGCTTATTCTCTCCTGCTTTGCATAATTTTCTTTGCATTTTTTACCGGCTGTTAATATTTCACAGCTTGATGGTAAAATTCAGCATACAACGACAGGTGGTATTTCTGGCTATGATGCTGAGTTCTGCTTTTCTCATAATACCTCATCATTTGTGGGGAAATAGAAAAAAAAATGATAAAGAAAAGACAGGTATCATTTTCTTCAGGTATTGATATAAAATGAAAACTTATCTGCAGTTCTTAAATGAGAATTTAAGAACCTCTATTAAGAATGCCTTTTAAAAGATGCCATGTAATTATTAGTCCCCATGCGTTCTTTATTATCTAGTCAATCACTGTTTAACATTCCATAAAAGAGAAATACAAGATTTCAAGCATCTGAAATTTACAAAAATTATAAAAAACCACAAATCTTGTCAGAAGCAATGAATTATT
This sequence comes from Thinocorus orbignyianus, assembly GCA_013400375.1. Lineage (NCBI taxonomy): Eukaryota > Metazoa > Chordata > Aves > Ciconiiformes > Thinocoridae > Thinocorus > Thinocorus orbignyianus. The sequence goes on along the minus strand of VXBW01005589.1, from coordinate 190,385 downwards.
TTAACATCATCAAAAGTAAGATAATAAAGATTTAGAGTTTTCATTGAATCAATTATCCCTATTCTTACTAAGTATTTCTATTCATTCTCTCTGTGTGTTTTTATTGTTTGTTTTCAGCATAAAGGATGTTTTATGGCACTATTTTTAAGTCATCATAGTGGTCAATGTGATTTTTCCATTAAAATTGACACTGCCATCCATGGCAACAAGGTTAAGTCAAACAGAGTGCTCCTGAGTTTCACACATTTAAAGTTTAATTTATCCAATATATCTTTAGTGAAGGAGAAGACGAAACTGCTACGACCTGATCGAAAGCTATTTGGTTCTGTATAGCTTTCTCTAGAATTATTTACAGCTGCTAATATAACCTCACATTATGCTGCAGGCAAAAAATAGGTGCCTCTCAAAATTGGGACAGTATAGTTCAGATTTTACATTAAATTTTTCGGAGGTACAGTTGGGTTGGCATGCGTTGAGTTGATTTGCCCAGCTACAAGTCAGTCAATTGCTGGGCAGGGTGTTGCTAGATAAATATAAATTACTGGTTTGTTGAAAGTGGGCAGACTGTAAATCCCTACAGGTCAGCTCTAGAAAGGGATGCATGGACAATACTGTGTTTTCTACAGGCAAAGAAGACATTCCTTGCTACTTTTTTTCTTTCTGCGCTCTGCCGCTTTCACTCAATGCCAAGCTAAAACCAGCACAGTTTCCTAGTAGTGGAGTATTAAGAGAAGCTTCTCACTTTCTCTAATGGGTATAAATGTTATCCATCGTACATATATCTTTTTCTGGCTATGTTCCTTTAACACCAGGGAACAGCCACTAAAAACAAACCACCAGGGAACATACCGCTCTTTGGTAGAGTGTGCAAGGGTATGGAGAATTCTGCTTTCAGACAAAATACAGTGCCAGCAAGCTATACATTCTGGAAATCTGGAAAGAGAATTCTGAAACACATCTCCTGTGGAAGTAAAGCCAGGGAATTACTACTAGGAGTAGGAAAGCATGTCCAGCCAGCCATCAGGAAGGGATATCATATACTGTCGTGTCTGTCTCCATTCATTCCACCAGTCTAACCCTTGCTTACATAGTCGCCTCTGAAATATTTGTGTCTAGCAACCTCATGAAGGTGGCTTTCTCAAGTGAGGTGTGATAGCCTTTCGAACCACATTGCTTGTTAAACAGTTACACTTTTTGCTGATTCTGACAGCAAACTCTTTAGGGAACACCAGCCTTATAGACAAAAGCTTCTGTCTGGATTCTTCAGCTGCACTGGGCATGCAGTATGCACAAGGTGCCACAATAAGATTTCAGTGGCCCTTCACCTCCAAGGTTTTGCACAAATGTGAGAACACTGTAAAGGTAAAATTAGAGAACTCAGCACTGAATCGCTTCTGAGTAACTTTACCAAAGCATATAGTCTTACCAGGACTGTGCCAGCAAAATTAAGTTATACTGAAGAACTGGAAGTTCAGGCTGGTGTCTGGTCCTTGCTCACTGATGGACACTGACTGCTTCAAATTTTAATCTCCACACTATAAATCATACATCATTATCTCTGTTAAAAGCCATCCCTTTGCAGAGGAGATCTAATATCTGCTGGAAATCCCTTGAAAATACAATAAGTTTTAAAAACTTCCTTAGTTCATTTCTGATATAGCTATATGTTTTTCCAACAAGGGAACAGGCTAGGGATCAATCAACTCATTGCAGGGTCATAAACTGAGCTGTATTCCAAAGACAGTTTGGTGTAAAAGAGCTGTGTGTGTAAGGATGTTAATTTAATGCTAATTAACCATATTAATTGAAACAGGCTGTCAAAAGTCATGAAACACACATGTTTTTAATTCCTCAAAAACTTTAAATCAGATCATTATAATCTCTTGACCCTGATATGTCATCAAATAGCCTCCATATAGATTTCACATTTGACACTGTTCCATCCATAATTGTAGACTCACTTCTGAAGCAATTTGGAACACAACAGGAGATAATAACTTAAAAATTAAAAATTAAAGTATGGCAATGGAGATATCCAAAACTACTGGAAGTGGGGGAAAATAAAGTAAATCAATGAATCAAAGGCATGGTTCCTGAACAGCATCAGACAATGTTTAGCAAAAAGAGCATTAAAGACAAAGAGGTGGCTGAAATTGGGTTTTGGCTCACTGCATCCAAATGAAGCACCATCACTGTAATCTAGTCATTCTATTGCTTTTCTGTTCACCTGAATATCTTGTGAGCAAGTTACAAGCAGACCTACACTCAGAATTGGAACAACTGATCTCTTTTCTCTAGATGCACAATACAATGACTATCTTATAGCAATCCTCCATCAGCTCTTTCCGTAAGAATGCTCCAGTAGCAGAATGTTTTCTCCTGAGTTTGTTGTTAAAGTCACATACCAGGAGCTGCAGCTACTGCTTTTATCTTTCTGTGGCAGAAGGGGAGCAGCTGCGTAGAGATGGCTCTGTGCTTCTACTGCCCAAACTGCCTCAGTCTGCTGTGTGCAAGCGGCCCCGCTGCGGTTACTGAGCTCCCGTACTGTACTGGGGAGAAGCAGCCTTCCAAAATCATAGGGATCAATGGCACAAAATGAAACAGGTTTGTTGCCTTTATCTTAAGCCCTCCACAGTCACACAGGACATGTATGCACCCTGTTCTTAAGAGACTGAACAATCAGAGCTATGCTTTGTTCTAAAGCACATGGCCTATATTAATTTATCTCTGGTTAATGTCTATTGTTTTCCATTATCAGACATTGGATTGTTTATAGATAATTAGTTTACACTTCTAGGAGGAAAAGGCCACACAAATGTCAGGATATAATGGCTCTTAGAATTTAGTCTCTTGACTTTTAAAACTTTCAGGAGTATTTCTAGACTGAGGAAAACCCTACTTACAGCAAAATATTCATGATAATTAGCAAAAAAGCAAACACCACAAAACATAATTCGCATCTTTTTGAAATGTGCACCCTAATTGGCAGCTGTTGTGATTTGCTGAGGAACTTTACTTGAGAAAGAATTACCTTTAAGGCACTGCAAGAGGTCAGGTGTTTCCACACAAATGATTGACAGACAGAAAGACAGAGAAAAGAAAGTTGTCTTTCAAACAATGTTACCACCAGCACCAGATTCTAATAAATCTTTGCATATGTGCTCTGCATGAGAAATCTGTTCTTCCAGCACACCACAATCATAATGCCTGAAGGAAAATTTCATACTGGAATGTTTTTTTATCATACTCTGGGGTATATAGCACCATTGGTTGTCTGATATAAGATAACACATTTGACAACTAATTCACTATCTGAGGGTAAACTGGAAATTTATTTTAACTAATACATGGCACTCAGGTCTGATGCTCTTCAAAAAGTATGCAACAGGTCCTTGCCTAAATGATCCAATAGAGTCTGAATTCCTAGTTAGCATTAAACAGGTTTCGTGCATAAAGTACTTTCTTCCATTTAAGTCAATACTGAGCATAAAAGTTAGCTCTGATGTCTCCTGTCTCATGGTTCTTTTTCTGCAACTGAACAAACCCCCCTAATTCCCAAACCTCCTTGAACCCCTGCAAGTTCAGCCTCAAAAGCAATAGACAGGAGCTTCAGACAGTGCTGCTCAGCAAAGAATCCAGGTGACCAACTTGCAATGGTTAGTAGAAGGGTCTGAAGAAGCAACTACTTCTGCTAACAAGAATAAGAAACTAAAAGACCGTTTGGGAAGATTTATTTATATTGGAATATTATTAGTATCATTTTGCCATTGTTAAAGTACAGACTCTGGATATGAGTTACATTAGGAAAAAAACCTTGCTCTTGTTCTCTTATATTTTACTGAGGTTTTGGGGGGTTTTTGTTGTTGTTGTTGTTGTTTTTGATAAAAGGTCTGTAGCAAAGCCTTTGTTTTGTAGCTTTTCAAAACAATTGGGGAGGATGTAGAAATGTCCCTGTTCTTTTCCTTTCCAAGAGAAGAAAATTATACAGACATAAGAAGGTTGTAAGCACAGAGTTAAAACAAGATAAACAACAGTTTATGCTGCATTTAGCATATGTCTGGTAAGAGTAGATACCTGAAACTGTAGGTAGAAATTTCTGCCAACTTTAAGAGACCTAACTTATATTGAAAACAGCAGAAGTCACAGTTTTAGATCTTTCTAAAAGTCTAAGAGCTTACATGTCTTGATATTAGCTATCATTACGGCTCTAGCCTAAGTACCCTGAAGAGATGTAACCCCTCGTTCTTGTCCTGCACTTTCCCTCATAACTTCCAGTTTTCGCGCCTGAGGCTCTAATAAGCTCCAGCTGTGTGACAGGCGTGCTGGCTGAGCCATGTACTCCTGAGTATGACCATCATAGCGTGCTAACTCAATGCATCTCTACAAAGCCACTGGGTCCATTACAAAAAGGTTGCCCTTATTTATAAATTGCCTTCTTATCTCTAATTGAATATGCACCACATGCATAGTGCTCATAATAATTATTACCTTTAAAATGGATTGCAACTGACAGGAAGCGTACAATGAATTCCAGTTCTCTACACAGCTATTTTCTGTGTTTAGCAGAAAAAGCTGAAGATTGGAAATATGCCAGATGCATTGTTTGTCCAGATGTACCATAAGATCTTATGGAACCCTGTAGAATAGTATAATGCTATAAAGAAAGCTAAAGCTGCTTACTGTATGGGTTTAACAAGAAGAATCAAAATAACACAAGAAAATCTTGATATCTGTGAAAAGAATGTACTACTATGTCTTTCAATCAGAATTTCTCAACAAAATCCCTCATTATCTGACTGATGTTCCTGATTACTTAACCATGCTAAAAGAATGTTAATCTGCAGCCTCTGTACGTGTAGCTCCCCTCAAATTTATGTGGAAATGCTGTAATTGTTTCCTCTCTTTTAGCTATGAGCTACATGATGGATGGTAAACAACTAGGAAACATTGCCAGAAATAAACTGATAATAGCAGACTTTAAAACTATGGTGTATCAGTAATTAGCCACATAATTTATGATTTACATCATCAGGTAGCTGCTGCCTTACCCGTTATACTGAAAATATTGGGTGTCCACATACAGAAATCTCATTAGAATATTAGTTCTATACTTCATTCTTTAATCTCCATTTTTCTTCTGTTTCTGCATACCTGCTTTAGTGATTCCTTAACTGTGAATGTGCAGATTTACTCCAGCCTCAATAGTTCCCATCAAGCATGTGTCCCTTTGACATCAGCATTTTGTAAGGAATACCATATTCCAGTATCTTGCACAGGCACCCCCCTATGAATAAAAACAGTATTTTAGAGCTATGAAAAAGAGATTTTCTACGAAAAAAAAAAAAAAAAGGACAATAATTTTCCTTCAATTGGCTTAAGCACAGGAACTGAAAAATACACGTGCTCAAATGTAATTCGTACCCTGAAGAAACTCAGAACTGTAGTGAAAGCAGTATTTCTACAGAGAAGCTCATCTGCTTGAAAAATGATGTCATTTTTGATGCCGGTAGGCTAAGAAATGTAATGCCATATGCAAACTAGTTTCCAAATGACTTCATTAAAGATTTTACAATCTGTTTAAACATTAAACGTTTTCTTTAAATATTAATAAAGTTCTTTGATTGTTAAGGTTAAAGTTTACTCTTTACAGCACAGTAGCAGATGCCAGCAGTTAGCTAACATATACCAATTGGAATTAAAACCTATAGGCCAAAAACTCATTGGCATATGGAGAAATATGGAATGGAATTCCAAACTGAGACACATGCTGTAGTTTCTTTGAAAGTTGCCCTGAATCGTAAATGAGATTCTCATATGTCTTCATATGTGCAGTGGAGTCAAACTCTATTATGTAAGCCTACATAAGCTACTGCAGAACCAAAAAGCTGGTGTATATAACTATGCAGATCACGACACCTTACTTTGCACACTTTGTACTGTGTCTCTCTTCATCTTCTCACAAAAGATTTGAAGAGTGACCTCTGAAACATTTCTCCTGAGTGTGGGTAGCTATCACTTACCCTTAGTTTTTAAGTCTGGGTCCATGCAAAGATCCAGCCTTGCCCCCCACCTCTGTTTCATGCACAGCTAGTTTTGTCAAGAGAATTTTCTCTCAGTATGTAGGCTGTCAAATCAAGCCCCTTCCCAATTACTGCTGCCTTCCTCATTACTGCAGCTGTGAAATGCATATGGAGAAAAAGCAAACCAAAATCCTGGGCTGTGAACATGTTCTCACATCACCAGCATATAGTGCTGAAACAGAGCAGAGTGCAGTGTAACGTCACAAAGTATATATGGTTACCTTTAGTTTAAATTGTATCTTACTCAATTTCACATTTTTTAAAAGTTGATAATTACAACATTCCCTTAAATGTAGTCAGTCGCAACTCTCTCATCTGCAAATTTGTGACAGAGATAAAAAATAAAGGTAGGATTCTTCATTGAAGTCTTTTTTCATTTTTCATACAGGTAAACTAATTTAATGGAGTTCTGTGTCATGAACCAAAGCCCTTTGACTTTAGTGAGATTTGACTTATGCTATAAAGAACAGAGATTGCAAATATAACAAAAATATAGGTAAAAACACTCAGATTCTTTCTTAAAATATAGTTATGTCCCAATTGTAACACTTTTCTCTAACTTTTTCTGAAACACTGACACTTCACATTGTTGCATTAGGTGATACTAGTACAAGATTTGTTGATAAGTTCTCCAGTTATAGAATGAACCTCTAGAAAATATCCTCTGCTTTGTATTTCTATTCATAGCTCATTATACTGCTAAATTGGAACACAGTGAATTTATTAGAGGCATAGTTTTTAATGCCCAGTTCCTTTGTTATAACCCTGTGTTGCCTCACACTTGCGTGCGTATGTGTCAATGTGTTTGTAATTGCTCTTGCTGTGGGGACATCGTGTCTGGTAAAGACATGAAGACAGCTGTTTCTTGGGTGGTTAGCTAGGTTACGTTGTGGTATCTATAGAGTATCAAACATTCTGTCATGAATGTGCACTGGCCTCACGGGAAGAAGCTTGTGTGGTTTGGAAGCTGGTAGCTTCGCTGATGTTTTGAGGCCTCTGCTTCCCCTGCAAAGAGAAAGCCCAGAGAATCTCTGGGCCAGAGAATCTTGGGGCATCGGGAGGCCTTAAGCAATCTGAGCTGTTGTGTAATTTCTAACATAACCAAACTGCTGTTCACAAAGATCCATTCTTGCAATCTGAAATATCTTTTATACATCTCTCCTTTTATAACGTGATTCTTGCACAACTGCTGATCTCTTACAATTCTCTTTCTACAGATATCGGAAAAACTCTGTATCTGCTATAGATCTGCACAAAATCCCTGGTTAAAGCCTTGTAGAAATACGTAGCTAACGCTAACATTCTCACACAATAGGATTTAAGAAGAAAATAAATACGTGCAAATAAGGGACTATAACAGCCTAAAGCACTTGGCAGCATCCCATCTTTTTAGTGACTGCACAGCTCTGTTTCCATTACACGACTAATGGATTTTCTACCTTCAAAACAGACATTTGTACAAAATGGTAGCACAGCACAAGAAATACTAAACAACTGAGTGTAGCTCATCTCTTTCTCATGGTGCTGTCTGTGGAAATAATTGTGGGCTAAAAAGCCCTTTGTCAAAATCTTTCAGATTAAATGCCTAAATCATGACTAGGATTCAAATAAATCCCTTGTCTTTCCACACGTTTTGGTACCTATCTACTTTCATTCACCTAAAATAATGAAAATAGCATGCAAGTTTGAGCATCTATTTCAAGCTCTTGACTTTTAATTCTCCTTCAGTCACACCAATTTAGGGAGGCGTTGACCACCTTTTGCCTCCAGTGAACTTGAGAAGAGTTCTGAATGTTTGAGAATTTCAAACAGACATTCAGCATCCTCAGAGGCACATGTCCTTGTAGTTACTAATACTTACCTGGAAAAAACATTTCCCTGCATGAGGTCCAGATACTTCCCTACTCCACCCACCTTTTGCTTTCCTACGGATTCTTATCAGGGGCTATTTTTAAGGTGCATTAAAGAATGACTAATTGTTTCTTCTCACTACAGATACTTAATTTTATGTAAAATAAGGAGTGTTGTGAGCTCTCAGATTTAAGTACAATTGAAGGTGTAGGATTTTTGATTTCTGCTTGGTTCACAGTGCATCTTTTCTTTTTTCTTTTTTTTCTTTTTGGCTGATAACAGTTGTGGGATCAGTAAAACACCACCAAGTAGACTACTAGTAATTTACTAGACCTGAAAACACAGGGAGTCTTTACAAACCTTTCTCCAACAGCTCCTATTCTTTTGGTTTCAGCTGTAGTCACATTACAGCCAGATGCAAACCTACCCAATTGAGATTAATTACAAAACTGTCACTTAAATTCAAATAGCCGCAGGCTCACTTTGGGTTTGTGTACACTTACTGTGGGGCAAGCTTTCACCTTTCATTCTTTGCACTCTAACAACATCCAACCAGCGTAGGGTTTGTAGCTTTGATATTACTAATCAGTGCCCTGTTTGTGCTTAATACTATGTACTCATCTCCACTGATCTGTACACATATATTGGTGTATGCAGACGTACACATATGCCCACATATGCACTCTGTGCTATGTAAAATGCACATATAAACAGTGCTGATAATTTCCTCTCTAAAATCAGATTCATCTTCTCCAATTATCTTTCATCTACAGTTTTTTAATGTATTTCACAGATACACATGCAGGGTGTTAGACAGCCCTTCACCTCAGGCAATTATTTACTTACGGTGGAAGTACCAAGGTTGCAGTCACTTTGAAGCTGACTTGTATTTGATGACAACCTTCCTGTGCTTTTCCTACAAGATGGTCCTTTGTACTGTTTTCAAAAAGTGTATCACCAGTGTCTAGCGTTTTCTCTCTTTAAGAAACTGGACCTTTCAAACTTAATGTTCAAGGAAATCCCCCTCACATTCTATGTCTCATTTATCTCATCTCCATACAGTATGCACTCTAGATTATATCTTTCAGAGTAGAGGACTATTAGATATGAAAATTCATGTACTCCAATACTTAACAAAAAATATGACACAAAAAACATAGTTGCTATTCATATTTCACAGTCTTTTTGTCCAAATGAATCATTGATTCTTGAATAGCAATATACATCAAGAGACAGGGAAGCTGTTTGAAATGAACCAAAAAAAGTTACCCACATTCCCACCCTAAACTTTGCCATATAAGAGCAGATCAGTGGACCTACTAATCCAGTATCCTGCTTCAGAATCTGGTACTAGAATCTGCACAGCAGTTGTAAATAATAACTGCTGAACATAACTATAGGGTAGTATTCTGCCAAGGTAACGTATTTTAAAGTTGCCTAATCATTTACAGGTCTTGAAGAATGATAAATGGAGCTTAATATAATCAGGATCTCATGCTATTCCACACCAGTTAGAGTAAGAATACTTCATAGACTGAGTGCTCTTCCTAGGTTAGAAAGAGGTCTTGTCTTCCGTCCATTCCCCTCCAGCTTCTATAAGCAGACTCATAATAAAACAGTACATGTATGGAAAATCCTAAACAACTAGTTGTGGTACAGAAAGTAGAGTTGTTGTTTAGTAAACACTCTTTAGTAGGCACTGAACAGAATTAAAATAGCGTGTCATCAGAAAAACGCATGGAAATACTGCACCTGTTTTCTAGATTAAGGTGAAATAGCCTATCCCAATTTAAAGTTTTACAGCATTTTTCCACAGGAGTAGTTTTACAGACTGTAAAGGGAAGCATCAATATGGGTAGATAGAAGCTGCACTACACAAAACAGGTGCAAAGAGAGCAAGTATGTATCCTGTAGTGTGTTGGATTTGCGGTGAAATGGAAATCTTAGAGTCATGAGCATTGCATAGTTTTTTTGCAGTCTTGACTCTTGCAGAAAAGCATAAGGAAAAGACATGACAGGCATCACAAGAATCCTTTTTCTTTTTTAGTTCCTGGCATCTTAAAGGCCCTCATATTGGCTACTAGTTCCTAATACGTCAAAGAGTAACTGAATTTCTTTCCAGCACCCAAAAATTGGCAAGGAAGGAAATTTTTATGAACTCACTTCAAGAATTAATATTAGAGAATATTTCCTCTCAGCAAATTGAAATGGAATAAATTGCAATTGTCCACCTTAGAAATTGAATTGATTGCTTGAGATTAGGACTGAAATGGCAAGTTACAGAAAAAAAAACACTTGAGAGGGATGAAGAGAGGAAGATGAGGTTGATTTTATGCTTTACTTTTGAAAAATCAGCAGCATTTTGTCTAGTTCTAACGTAAATGCAGAAACACAAAGGGTGCATTAGTTCATTGCAGATTTAAAGGCAACCACATTATGCTGGTAATGTTACTATTTTTCTTTGACCAGAAGGAGAACAGTCATGTTTTAAAGCATCTAATTCTCCTTTGTTAACTGAAATTGGCTTTGGCAAATTCACAGAATATTTCTTTTTATTGCTTATTTTTTTAACAACTTTTCAAAATAGCTCTTAATTCTCAGTGCATAATGTCCCAGCTTCTACCTGATTGGTGATTTACTGCCCAGAAAGATGCTTTCCAAGAAAGTATCTTTCAAGTTGTTCAGAATAGGTCATAAACATAAGCTTCAGTTTTATTGGTGTTATTAGTATTTTGTAGCTTTTAATTCTTTTTTTCTTTTTTTTTTTTTTGCTATGCATAGTTTATTCTTGGATTTCAGCTTTATAAGAATAATAGCTTAATCCTAGACAGCACAGGCTGTTCATAGCTTCTTCATTTTCCATTACCATAATTATCCCTCTTATCAGCAAATGGTGCAGCCATCAATGTTCCCCCAAATTTCCAAATTCATCCTTAAACACTGTTCTTCATATCCCTTCAAACAATTTTCTAGCAACTATCTGTTATGCCCCATCTTGAGTGGAATTCTTCCTAAAGACTCACAGAGTAATACAGTTCTGCTAAAGTAAATGGAGGGAGCTTTAACTGCAGCAGTCCCTGAGCACATTATCTTGATACAACAGAGCAGTGATGATTCCTCCTTCCTTTGTGCCTGCAACATCTCAGTTCAGGATTTTAAAATAAATACGACTTTGAAAATGCTTGTTTCTAGTTTGTGAACCAAATAATAACTTAGATGACAAGCTGTGGGAGCAACAGCATCATCCTCTCTGTTTTGGCATCTTCCTTTAAGGTATCATTCTTGGGTTATTTTTAGGTACAAGTTAAGGCCCGCTGCATAATAGCAAAAGTTGGTTGTACTGCAGGGAAGGGAGATAGTGATCTAAAAAGGTTCCCTCGCTTACCAACTGATACACAATTTAGCAAGACTAATGATACAGAAATTAATTTTTCTGCAATTAGATCCAAAGTCTATTGAAGGCAATGCATAAACTCTCATGAGGATCTGAATGTGGCTATACTCCCACAAATGCACACCAACGTTTCTACTGCTCTCCATGTCTTACACACACAAGAACTTATTGAGTCTTAGATTTTGAACAGTAACTTAATTGTCAACTAATTGATAAAACCAAATAATTCTGAGAGTTAATTTGAATCTTGTAATTATTGATGTTGACAGATTCATTGTAAATAGAAACCAGACTAAGATTCCATTCACCCGAGGCAAAACTTTCTTACAGAAGTTCTGAATGTTTTACTTTTTAAGTCATTCTCCCTCTGATTTTCATTGCTCCAAGTAGTTTAGAACAAGGAAAAGATTCTAATTCAGCTGCCCAATTTTCAACATTTCTGGGTAAAACTTCTTTTGTCCAGCAAAGCCAATACCATTTTTAATATTAGAAACGATTTGCATTGTTGCCTGGTGTCAACATCTTTTCTTTACTGTATTCTGTGCCGGTATTTAATCCAGCTTCTCCCAAACTGAACTTTGGTGGTGGTGTGTAGATTATGCCAGAAAGAATAATCCATACTGTGTAAATGCTGGCATTTCCTCTCCCTTGCTGTTTTCTGTATTTCTTTTTCCTTTTACTTACCCAGTTCTTTCTCAGGCCTTACAGATCTTTTAAACCTTGCTGCCCTGAAGGAAAATGGAAAGTTATTGTGTGCCTTCCATAAATGTGCTGGGGTGAAATTCACTGAATTCAGAAGGAAAGCCTACTGATAAAAAAGGCCAGAATTTTGCCCCAGGATATAAAAGATCTTGTAAGAATTTCTGCTGGTGTAAGTTTACGGCTTAGATATCAAAATTAGCACCATAAACAAGCTTATATTCTAGTTACTTCAGCTGATTCTTTCATCTAAGCATGTTATTCTAGAAATGAGCTTTATATCACTATGCCGTGAAGATTCATTATAGCTATACAATGGATTTCAGGCAAGAGGCTCAAATTCAAACCTTCTTTTTGTGATTTTGAAACCACTAATCAAAAGAAAAAGATTAAATAAAGCAATTAGGCTATAATAAAGGCTTTTACAATCTCAGAAAAATTATGGTAGTCTGAATTCTCACTGCATTTTAATTCAAAATAGTAAGGGAAAAGCAATTTTCATCAGCTATTGATTTATCAATACCCTTGACTTCATGGAACATTTTTGATAGCTGTGTTCTAATTAAATAGCATTATTCAAATATAATAAATTTTATAACCATCACTTAACATTGAGTGCTTGGGATATTAATAGCTCTCTGTCACCTTCAAATCTCTCTTAAAAAGTATAATCAATTTTACATCCTAGCTTCCTAGCTGCTGTTGGACTGCTGAAACTCTCCCCTTACACGAATATATCAGTGTAAGGTGTAACCCCCTGGCAGGTGGCATTCTTCCATGTTGGTAGCAAAATCAATGCAACTGCAGAGGTGCCTGCTAGAGGTGGATGACATTACTTCAACATGTCTTAAATCACATGAAAGATTGTTATATCGCCATCAGTAAGTAAAATTCCGTGAATTTTGCTGGAAATAAGTTGTGGGTGTAATTCAGCTTTTACCCAGTACCCTCATACTGCCATTACTCCCTGGAAATGAAACACTGTGATTCTGCTTTTACCCAGTATTCTCATACTAACTTTATTCCATTACAATGAAAAATGCTGCTTAAAATACTAGAATTTGAGAAGTCCTACATTTTCCATCTCCCCAGTCACAAGGGGAGTGTGGAATAAACCTTGTTAATTTTCTCCTTTTGCTGCTCCCTTAAAGAATTCTATTTATATTGCAGCTAAGATGAGAACGTAGCGTGTTCCATCTTCCAAGTGCACTAATTACTCACCTAGATAATCTCCCTAGCACTCAGTGAAAATTTAAGTAGCTCTATAAAATGGATCAAGTTGCAAACCCCATTTTGGCGAAGCATGTTTCTCTAATCAGCCTGAACTTAACTGTGGGGGTGGAGGGAAGGAAGGAGAAGAAAAAAGAAGGTGCTTTCCTTATCCCACTCAACAGATAAAACTAATACAGTTTTTTATCATATAAAATGTTTCATTTGAATGAAAATAAAACATTGGTATAAGATAAACTTGGGGGCTACAGGAAGGCTTAAGGTGTAGATAACCTGGATTGATTCCTTCCCCTGCCAGTAAGAACTGAACTGCAAGCGGCACTTGACAAAGAAATGTCCCAACTTATACTGATTTTTGCACATCCCTCCTGGGTTTACAATGGCTGAAAGTAGTAGAAAACCTAAGTATATTTGGTGAATTATGTGGGGTTTACTACATAAATATTATGTTGATTTTAATAGACATTTTTAGTATAACTCTTTTGTAATAACCACTTTTTACAGAGAAAATAACCAAAGCAAAGTAAATACCAGTTATAGTAACTCACTAAGTTAACGACATAAACTGAGTGCCTGGATTGTTTCTGAACTGGTGTTTTTGTAATTAATACTCTACTCTTCAATGTGTTGACAATAGTGATTTATTACAATCCTTAATTTAAAGCTATAAGCAGATTTATAGACTATGCGGAGAGGTAGCAATAGCACATTACAAATGAGGTTCTTCAGTTTTATACAGAAACAATGTCATTAGTACGTGTATATTAAAATGGTTTCCAGTATAATTTTCCGGTAGCCTTGCGGAAACTAATGGCAGCATATGAGCACTTTAATGCCAGTTTCATTTACAGTAGAAGGAGGTTAGTTGTCTATGTGAGAGGCAAGAGAAGGCAATTTATGGTTATAGACAAAATACTTGCAAGGTCTCAATATCTAGGATTCTAATCCTAACCTTTTTTTTCCCACTAGTAGTCCCACTTCCAAGATTCCCTTATTCAAAATGAGGGAATTTTTTGAGTGGCATTTAAGCAAACCACAGACATAGCATGGACCTGGCCTATGGCCACCCAGACAAAACCAGATGCTTTTCAGAGGCTGATGTGTATGGTGCATCTATTCTTGGAACATCTCGGGTGTCCCAGGAAATTAAGAATTCCAGATAAAAACCTATTCCTCTTATTCTTGTGCTTCTCATCAAAAGGTCTTAACATCTCATCTTAAAAATAGTGACAGAAACACTTGTGTGAAAGGAATGACAATCTGGGAAAATGCTTCTATGGAAGCTGTTTCTTATCATGGTTTTCAGAAGATCTCTTTAGAATAAATTGTTTTGTTCTGATGGGATTTATGCGGCACGGCACTGACAGTTAAGTGCTTAATGGAGTATCTCCATGGGCTCTGTATTACTAATGACCACAACACAGGCACTGAAAAAACACTGCATCAAACACTATACTGAATACAGGGATAAAAGCAAAGTCGAGGACAGAGAGTAAGTTTTATGTTATATCTACAAGCGCCATGTTCCTGGAAAAGACATTCAGATATCACTTCTTTTGTGACAATAACTAGTTCTGACACAGTTTATACTTTTTAATATTTTTTTCTTTTGTTAACTCAGGGGGAGAAATGTCAATAGGCTGCACACAGTGAATAAGTATGTCATATGAGTGATACACTATTTAAAAGAGAGAGCAAACTATATGGGGAACACAAAAGACTGAATGAAGCTAACAAGCTAGTTTTACCATTCTAAGGAGCTGAATCGTCCTTCAGAGACCATGTCATGGCTGTGCCCTGAATAAGAAGGAGCCAACTTGAAATTAGCTATTGAAACAGCACCTGGATTTTTGCTGCATAAAGGAATGAAACTATCCCAGATGTAATCATCTAGCAAGTAGGCAGAAAAAAACCTTTAGTTTCAGAAACTGTGCTTCTAAAATGCATCAACAGTAGATCTACTTCACATTTCTTTAAATCTTGAATGAGATTTTGTAAACAAAGAGTAAAATATCATTCAGCATTAAAATCTCTGGAACACCTTTACCTTATCCCAACAATTAAAGTATGCAGTTGTGGCATCTCATAACACTACTCTTCCCTTGTAAGATTTTTATATATACACAAACTTATTTTTTATCTATATAGATAAATAAATCCTGTCATGACAATCCTGATACATTTTTTAAAGCATTAGAGAAATGTGTCAGATGACATTCCCACAAAGTGGGATCAAGTTTGTTCCCAAAGTGGGAATGCAAAGATTTATCGTAATAATTCTATGGGACTCCAGATCCCGTATTTTGATGTTTTTAGACAACTGGTTTCTCACATTTAAGTTTTATTTAAATAATTGAAGTCTACTAACTGGCAAATATTTCTTGTGTTTGTTGTCATGTTGTTCAGCATTCCAGCACAGAGTGGGGACGATGGAATGTCTGCTAGGGATAATTGATGATGCTGCCATGGAGTCCAAAATATCTTCCCATATACTGCTGAGTTTTATGCCATTTTACCTCTGAAATTTGTTGTAAATAATGATTCTGACAGCTCTCATTTTTCCTTTGTTAGATCTTAGTCACTGTTATTGGATATTTATTTTTAGAAGCACAAACATATTACAAAAAATGTATAAGTCTGTTGAGGATGAATAATATATCTCCATAGTAACATTCCAGATAGTGATATATTACTGGTTGTAGGCAGACTGACAAACTTTGGCCCTAATTCTGCATCAGGGTTTGTTAGCATAGACTCCTGAACCTAAAAGTGACTTAGAAGTCACTTTTACTCTTCTCTGTCATTATTTGGCAGCAATGATTGACTTTGACCAGATGTGGATAAATATGAAAATTTATTTTATTAGTTCTTATATCAGCAGCAGCAAATGCAATCAAGAACATACCCTCGAGGCAAATGATTATTTTGGCTCTGTGTGTTTTTTCACAAAAGAAATTCTATCATAATCACATATTTTAGGCATATTTTATAAAATGCTTAAATGATGTCTTCATAGTTTGGTTTGAAACAAGTAATTGATTCTGATGTCCACAGAGTGCAATAAAAGTTTTCATCTGCAGGATAACATTCATGGTAATAAAAAAGATCATGTATTTTAAAGGCACCAGTTCTTAAAAGTCCATTCAAGAATTATTTGTTCTTTTCTTGGCATTAGTGTACCCGTGCCCAGTAGTGTATTGTGCACAGTCACTGTGGCATCAGGATCTGAGCCATATCCCAGGCTCACCTGTGTAAACATCAGTGAAGTTAAACTCCCTTCTGCTTGCTTGCAGTTTGCATCGAAGCTTATGTAACTTACTGACTGTTTATATATTTTATCAATTGACTATGTCAAACTTCCGTACACAAATCAGAGAAAAACTTGCAAGCAAGTACAATTTTTAAAGCTAAAAGACACTATATGCACTGTATAGCAAATTAGGTGATTTTAAAATTCACCCTTGAAATAGGTGGGATTTCTATTTATCTAAGCAGTTCTGTATTCCAAGGTAACTTGGTCATAAACTGTAGTTAGTTACAGGCATGGTTTGTAATTATGTTCTTTCTCTCTCATTTAAGTTGTTCGAGTTCATGAACTTTTTGGCTGAGAATGTCATCTTCTGTTACATGGGACTTGCGCTGTTCACGTTTCAAAATCACATCTTCAATCCTCTTTTTATCTTTGGTGCATTTGTATCCTTTGCTTTAAAGTAATCTGTATCTCTGTACATGTATATATATTTTTAAATATACATAAAGAATGTGTGATTTCTGTAGGAAAAAAAAGTCATCATGCAAACTAATCAGTTCCTAAAATACTAAAAATCAATTTTTTGTCAAGTCCAAAGGCAATCATTTTTATAACATATCTCTCAATAACTGGCTGTATACAGGTAAGCATGCGGTCTTTTGACAGTTTCTGTTTTGCAGATCTGCTACAAGGCAAATAGCTTTAAACCAGCTGGGGACTTCTGCTACTGGCTTACAAATGGGGTGGAAAATTGGGGTGTGTATTGGGACACATCTGTGGGGACAGGTGCAGGCACACAAAATCTTTTTGCCTGTCCAGAGCCAGTGCAGATTGACAAACTGTAGAGCTGCCTCCAGACAGATGCGTGTCATAAGCAGAACTCCCTAAAACTACTTAAATTATATTAAGTCCTTAAAAAGCAAACAGTTCTACTTTATATTTGATACCTCTAGTGCATATGGAATGATTGACACCATCGTGTGCCTAAAAGACTAGTAGAAAAGAAGTCTGTGTCTTTAATTCTGCCACAGTTTCTCAGCACATCTGTTGCTTACTTGTACAGCAGTATCGATTCTTTTCACACTGACAATTCACACTGATTTTTTTGGTTCAGAGCAGCAGCCCTTTGTTTATCACTTTTTGATGAACTGTAATAGCTTTGAAAGCTGGGATCATACTGTTTATTTGCAGTATTTTTCATATCTAATTTCCAAATGAATAATAAGAACTGCATCACAGCTCCCTTGGCTACAGGTTGAGTTAGCTGGCAGAGCAGACCCCAAGAGCCTATTGCACCCCACCACCACCACAAGGCAAGAGCAGTACTGTATCCTGCACTCCTGGCACAGGGCAGCACAAGAAGGCCAGAGAACCACTCACCACCCCAGACAGGGTCTGTGTTGCAGAGCACTGCAGGGACCTGGCTCCCTCCTTTCCTCTCACCAAGGTCCCAACAGGGTCGCACTGGACGGCTGAACACAGGGAAGCAACCACTGCATGTTCTCCCAAGTTGATAGGAGCTCTAAGCAGCTTTTGGGCAAGCAGGTATGATACATCCAGATATTGTCACTCAAGTACTTCATCAATTCCGTAGTCCACAGTGCATCTCAGACTAAGAGTGCCATAATTGAGCCTTAAGAGCCACAAGACAAGGGGAGGATGGAACCTGCTAAAAGCAGATATAAGGAGTTCTGATTGTCTTTTTGTTTAATCCGAAATAGCTTCATATTTCTAATTAAGGCAACTTTCGTGATTGTTCCTCAGAGGAGTAATAAAGAACATTTTCAAAAATGTCCAAAGAAAAAGACAATACAAAAAAACAAAAAATAAAAAAAAAAGAAAGCAAAGAGCCCTGGGATATAGACAATATGAATTGTCATGAAAGAAGAAAGTAATCATGTCCAAAAGGACATTTATTGTTTGCAAATTGCTTCTCAAGGAGATAATGCCATCTCTGCAATTGGTAATGGGCATTTTACTGAAGGACTGAAGATGAAGTCACGTGCGGTATAAATGTGATGAGTAAAAGTTGAGTGATTGAAGTGGGATATGTAGTGATTAATATAAAACCAGGATGTCTGGGGAAGACAATCTCTGCCACTGCACAGTTTTCTAATGAAACTGGAACCAGAAGGTTTGATATGTAAAATATGAAGGAAGATGATCTCAAATTCATTTTAATTACACTTTTAAAATAACTTTGGAAAAATATATGGTTTAAGTTAACTGCATTGTCAGTAGTTCCTCTACTATTTTCCTCAACATCTTACATTATAGGTGGCAGTTTTTGTAGCAAGAGCTTGCAACATTTACCCACTTTCTTTCCTTTTGAATTTCGGTCGAAAACAAAAGATTCCCAGGAACTTTCAGCACATGATGATGTTTTCAGGTAAGTGAGATTTTGGTATTTCTCCTGTCCACATCTAACAACATGCAAAGATAGTCATCTATTACTAGATAAAGCTACATCTATTACAAAGAAGTCATTATCTTAAAACTCAGGTTAGTCTCTTCAAAGCTGCTGAAGCCAATGTATTTATTTTTATCAACTTCACTGTGTTCTAGACCTATTTTTATTAACTTCTTGAAAACCTACCACCCAGAAAGTCAGTCTTTCAACGCATTGTCCCCTGTACGTCTACACTTCCATGACAATTTGGGAATACCATGTTTTTATGTTGTGCTGTTTTAGAGGCAACTGTAATACACCTAACAGTATACAAATAAATATCTAGCTTTGAAGGAGTTAGTACTGATTCACAAATCAGACAATTCCTTTAACTTCAGGAACAGTTTTACTTGGAAACATGAGACTAGGAAACTTTAATTCCACAGACCTTTGCACATGTATTCCAGCCTGAAATTTGAGTACTTTATTGTCCAAATTCAGATTGGGGGGTGTGGGGGGTGTGTTCATATTTTAATTGGGTTAACATCGCAGAATATAAAAAAAAAAAAAAAAAAATCCAGAAGAGGGAGCCATGTTCTACTCAGATTTGTGCATCATCCCCTGAACTGTCAAAATCTCAGCTGGATTCTGTATTTTTGGACTTTCATAAGCTAGAAATTCCTCCACTTGACTTTCTGATGCTAGTTAGGAAAAACCTCACTTATAAGCTAAATGTATTTGTTCAGACAAAGACAGTAACACAGATCCCACAGATCCCCCAATGTTGTTTATGAAATAATTTTCTAAAATTAGAAAGTCAGCGCTTTTTTGTTCATTTTTCTTGGGTTTTGTACAAAAACCTATTCCAAACTTTTGTAGATAATAATTCTTGACTGACAGCCTCAATGTACATTGATCTATTTAGCCAGATAACAAGTAAAACACAATGCACCACATTTCAAGCTTCTTCATCAGGAGCACTGCACATCAGGGTGCCTCATTTATGCCTACATAATTCTCTAGAGAGCAGCACAGTAGTTCATTTCTATATCCATTCAATCCTTCTGCTAAAAGCTGCCACTGAAAATGTCAGTTAATACCAGCTAGATTGCAGTGAGGTTGATGACACACATCTATTAGGAGCTGGCTTTCAGACCGCCTGCTCACCTACAATTGTTAGCTGTGTAAGATGGATATGTAGATGACTCTAGTGAAGCTAGCAGGTGGCCAACTAGACAACCGCATGAAAAACAGCTTCATATCATTAGTTATTTTGTTTCTGATCTCCATTTTTGCTTCTATTTTCCATCGGATAAAGCACAGAACTAAAAATCTTCCAAAATATACCTAGTTCTTTAACTTTTCTGTCCTCTTTTTCTCCAGTCAAATTGAATTCTTCACAAAACTAAGAGCTGCAAGTAGCCTGCAGCCAGCTACTGAACATGAGAGCTCACACATTAGCTTTTCAGTACAATCTGGCAGGAGAGAACTGAAAATAGTAGTATTGAAAACTTCTAAAATTTAAATGTTGAAATACTCAGAAAAGTAACTTTTCACCATTTTCAAAGAAATACTGTATTTTGTAGAAAAAAAAAATCTTTACGAAATTACAAAGAAATAAGTAGCATCATCTGCATGTAAATCAATACACTGCCTTTCACACTGCCAGCAGCTTCACATGTCACAGAACACTTAGCATATGTGGATTTTCTGTGTAATTCTACTTTTTGATATGCACTAAGATTTGCGCTCAGTTAACAGTAATATTCTTATTTACTGATCATACTTTATCCAGTGGAAAACAAAGATAATGACTGCCAGGAGACATATTTCTGATACGAGTAAACACGGCATGGAATTTGAGTTTGATGAAAGACGCTTATTGCCTACACAAGATTAGCAGCAATATTCTGGTATAGCATCAGGTTCTAGCTGATCACAGGGAAAACGGGGCTTCACTCCCCACAGCATCTCACATTAAGATGTAGAAAACAACAAATTTGGGGCTAGCTTTGTTGTATATCTTAGCATTATCAAATGCACGAAACATTTCCTGCTTTCTTTACTGAGTTTTACCACCATAATCACCATAAATATCAAAGTCTGAAAAAGGCAATTAGGTCAGGCAAGTATATTGTTGATTAGCACTTGAGTATACCTTACTCTGCAAGGAATTCTACTGAAGTTATTAAGTTCTACTTTTTGAGGAATATTAATACATTTGAGAAAAGGTGGCATAGTTAGGGCTTAGAAATGGATTATGTAGTGTTTTGATTTATTAAATTCTTCATTTGCGTATGCCACTCCTCTAGCAACACATTACAGAGGGTGGATTCACTTTTACAACTATGTTTCATCATGACTACTGATAATTTTCCATTGTAAATCAAAACTAGATTAGTCCTTGTATAATTAAGCCTGAGCTTCTCAAATTAAGTTCAGCATCAGCTAAAAAGGGACAGGCCAGCAGCCTCCTCATGTGAAAAAGAAATATTTTAACATCATAAATTAAAAAGGATCTATCACTATTCACTAGTGCTCTACACTGCATGAAAATGCCTCACTTCAGTTCAGACCCTGCTGTGATGTCTTTAAGTGGAAATAAATTAAAAGGGAAGGAAACTCAGGAAATTAAATAGATCCAGATGTACTTATTAATGCCAAGAACATGTTTGATAAATGACCAGGAGGGGGATATTTCACAGGTACAGTGCTGCACTTTCTACTCTTATTCCAATATCTCTACTTTTTAAAGTGCTCTCCTCTTCATTACAACATATAAGTCAGCAATACTTGCATCTGGGCTAGTCATCTAGAATAACACTACCACCACTGGAGAAAGACTGTTTCAATAGATTCACTCCCTCCTCAGATACATGTTTAAAATGAGTTGATATTTTTTCCTCATGAGGAAAGAGTGAAGCATGTGCATCCTTAGAGATGTCTGCATAAAAACAAAGTCGAGAACAACCCCACTTGTTGACTGCAGTGTTATTTTCATAAGCGCAGAGGTTTTAAACCTGCTGCCACTGAGCATTTTCAGCTGGTGTAACTACAGTCTGGTAATTCCTTGCAGGAAATGTGTGTTCCTTGTGTTATTCTCTGGGTAAACTGTCCATTTTCTATACCAAATAATTCACATCCTAGCTATGTAATCTTAAAGAGCTTTAGAGTTCTACTCCAAAAATAGCTGCTTTTTAGCAGTTGATTAAATGATTCTGCATATACCTTCAGTGACTTTCAAGAGTTTTAATAATTAGGTTTAATCTCTCAATACTTGCAAAGTACTTTTTGGATTCTGTGTGTGTTGTACACTTATAGTGTAGGCCTTGATCTCTACACTTATTTTGGGGATATTTTTTTTTTTCTCAGAAAACAACAAAGTAAATTTAAACAGGTAAAGGAAAGGCATTGGAAAATATTGAGTATTGTTTGTATTATGCATCCTGTGGGCTGGAGGCACTAGTAGGCCTTTTCTTCCTCCTTTTTTAAACATGTCACTCTGTGAGGACCTACGCAGATTATTACAATCTATAGCGTTTCTTTAAACTCAGTTTGCTCTTTTCTACAGATTTGTAAGTTTTTGTTTATTCAGTCTCTATAGGTGTATAATTCTATTATTACAATATTTCAAGTACACTAAGAGTAAAAATATCTACATTTATTCTGCATCCCCTTTTTAGATACTTAAAATCATCTTTCAAACACTAGTCATTGTTCTTAACTCATAGTTTTTATGACTGTTCTTTGCACACAAAAAGATTTTAAAGAAATTTTAAAGACATTTTCTAGATGTCTTTAGTCAAGAAATGGGTAGCCTATTTGGTACAGATTTTAATGCCAACCCTCTTTCTCATTTCCCCGTGATTTCATGAGTAGTCCTCACCGAAATCAGTAAAACAACACAGGGAATAAATTTCTTTTTTATCTTGAATAAAGTCCAGATGACTGTTTAATTTGCAACTATCCAAAACAAAGAATTCAGTGGATATAAAACAAACGCATGGTTATTATGTGAGTATAAGAGTAGTTTCCTACTTTTGAAAAGTTACTTACACTTAGTAAGTGTATGGCATTAGACAGCCATCCTGTCAATTAGCACAGTTCAACTTTTTTTAGGTATGATTGTGGTCGGAAAATTTCCTCTGCCCTTGGAATTGAGTTTGGGTTGAAAAGACTAAAATTCTATTTCTCCATCACATTAAGTTCATCATTCTTGTCTTTTTTCTTTTCTTTTCAGGTTTACGTGGTGCAATAGCATTTGCACTGGCTATTCGAGACACAGAATCCCAACCCAAACAAATGATGTTTACAACAACTCTGCTTATTGTGTTTTTCACAGTCTGGGTATTTGGTGGGGGCACAACACCAATGTTGACGTGGCTTCAGATCAGGTGAGTACCCTCTTTACAGTATTAACCATTAAAATGGAATGCAATCACAAAATTCCTACAGCTTTCTAAGGCTTATTTATGCCTTTTGATAGAGTTTTACAGAAGTACTTGTCTACCTGGTGGAGGCTCCAGACCACAAAGAACAGGCTCCTCTCAAGCTCATTAGGCGCTTGGACCTAGGTCAGATCCATCCTTGTTTCCTAAGAGTTTGTTTCACTATTGTTTCATTTCAAACACTGTGAATAAATGTTAGCACTGTCCTCCTCACTGTTGAATAAAGGTAGATTTTGCCCTCCCGTAAACCTGTGTATTTGTTACACAAACATGTAATAAATAACATATTTCTAATTATAATATACATAGACTAGAAAACATATCTCAATTGGTGCATTATTCAGCCTGCGTTGGTGCATCATTCAGTACATATATGTCATGCTACAGTTTTCAGCATCGAAAGTATTAAAAAGTATTTTCCAAAATATTGCAATCCTCTTTTTGGCTCTAACATTGAATCATAGCATGGTTAGAGTTGGAAGGGACCTTAAAGATCATCAAGTTCCAACCCCCCAGCCCTGGAGGTTCACTTCCCACTAGACCAGGTTGCTCAAAGCCCCATCCAGCCTGGCCTTGAACACTTCCAGGGATGGGGCACCCACAACTTCTCTGGGCAACCTGTTCCAGTGCCTCACCACCCTCACAGTAAAGAATTTCTTCCTAATATCTAATCTAAATCTCTCCTCCTCCAATTTAAAACCACTTCCCCTTGTCCTATCACTACACTTCCTGACAAAGAGCCCCTCTCCGGCTCTCCACTCTTGTATAAATGTTCCTTAACTACATTATTTTTTAAATTACTTGTAGTCACTTGTATTCACAGACAGCAACGAATGACAAGGGAGGTTAAACAAGCAAAGACAGGGAAATAGGAAGCTGGAATAAAGAGTATCTAATTTAAATGTAGTGTCCTGCTAAATGTGCTTTTTGAAACCACTCTTTTAACAATAAGAGTATAATGCTGTTGCTGAGTTCTGGTTACTTCAAAATCCATTTAGAACAGACTGCCATGGTTCATAAGGTCACCAAAGAAAACCTCAGTATCAAGACAGGTTTATAATTCACAATGCCTTATCATTTATTCTATATATAACATATGCTTTCCTTGTTTACAAAATTATGTCTAATTAACAAGCCATTGTGTCAGAGTGTTGCTATGCCAGCTGAAGATAACTGAATTGGAGCTGTAACAAAGAGCATAGATAAATGCTTGCTGATGAAATAAGGACTATCATACAAATGTACTGTATAAACATAACATGTAGGCATCCATATGTAATGTGGGGGCTTTCTGTTTCTATGACAGTTTGATTTCTCTTCATGACATCTCTCTTATGTCCCATAATGTCAATCAAGTTACAGTTTCAATGTACTCTGCCACCCTCAGCCATCTTTCTGAGATTTGCCACTTTTTCACCATCAGTCAGCAATGGAGTTGCTCTACGTGCCAATGGGAATGCAGGTGCAGAGGAGTATTCTCATTAGATCCTGTGGACCAAATCAGTTTGGACTGCTATAATAAGAGATTAATGAATAATTTTGAGAATACAGTAAGGGAAAAAGGAGGTGGGCAGCAATCATGTTTAGTCTAAGAATTTAAGTCAGTAGATGCTTGTCCTAGTCTAGCTCTTTAGGTAATTTTTAAATGAACATTGTCAAGAGCTTTCACTAATACAAGCAATTCAGTTGGATACAATGGCATTTCTTCTGCTACTTAGTACTACCCAGAGGTGGGAAAGCTTACAAGACTGCAAGTGGGGTTATGACTTTCATATTAACTATTTACACCATTCAATGCAAGCATGCACCTCTTTCTTTATCCACTTGCACAAAAGATTTTACCAAATACACTAAAATCAGACAGCCATTATTCATCTGAAATACTCATATCTGAAGATTGCCTCTCAATCCCAGCAGATCTGACAGGTAGATTTACCAATCAAATAATTTGGATTTATAACTGGAATATAGATTTTCTTACAGGTTTGCAATTCCCACCTAATTTCCTGACATCAGAACATACAGCTGCATAAATTAGGAGTATGTGGTTATCCTTAACTAGACATCTTTAATTACAAATGTATCTTGAGGCTCTGTTTTCTCTTTCTACTAAATATATATAGTAAATATATTCAACTGTCTTTATAATTTATTACACCTCAGTGTGGAATTTTATCCTTAGCTACCAGCATTTGTTATTTTATTTTTAAGTAAATTTGCTAAGGTATTGTGTTTCAAGGTGGTGGTAATTCATGCAGGTTGATACCTGTATGGATTCCAGCAGACAGATTTGCTGAGAGAGTTATGAGGCTGCTCCAAATTATACATTCTGGCTTAGTGTAATACCCCCAGTATGCCTGCAGCTGCACCTGGATGGCAATTATGAGTTGCATCTATACCCACTTTTTTTTTTTTTTCCTATAAAATTCAAAGAAAGAGATTGTATTTTTCATGCTAGTTTGTAGGATTCAGCTCACAAAGACAAGGGAAACTGTTATGAGTACAAAAATCACATGACTGTCTGTGACAAGACTAAGTGGGATGGGTTGGTCTGTCATCAGTTACAGAATAATTGATGAGTGAAATGTCACAACTATATCTGTAAGTACAGAAGAGGGAGATTGGTCTCACATCAGCCCTTCAGTGTTCAATTGATGTGAACTTAGATCAGGCACCATATCAGCGCAGTTTGAAACCTTCTGTGTGATTCCCTGGTGCTTTAGGGAACAAGATTTACCACTGTTCAGATGCAAAGCACAATGCTAGATCGTTTAATCTAAACAACTAGAAATGAAGTTATTCACAATATCAACATTAAGTACTTAGAGGAAATGAAAAATATATGAATGGCTGCTTTAAGGTCACAGTGACTACACTTGATTTCCCTATCTAACCTATGACTTGCTGTATAGTTGAACCTTCTCAGGAGAAAGGAACAGTCAAAAATACAGTGATCAAGCAAAAAATCAGTTCAAAGCTGAGTGTGCTATTTTTGCCAATTAACCATTTCATCATAAAATGATTACTCAGCAGGTAATGTATTTAATTGAACAGGAGGCATTCAGAGGTTAATAAAGAGGAGCATGTGATTTGTGAGAGTATTTGGATTAATTTAATCTTATTCACATACATTTTAATTTGTGTCCACTCTAACTATATGAAATAGGCTATAGTTCCTGTTAGTGGTTCAGCAGATGCAACTCTTAACCTCCCAAGGTTAATCAAGTTAGTTTAATCCTAAAGCTAAATGCTTGAGTTTATATGCTGCAGACCTACTTACCCACATTTTGGCTTTAAAACATAAATAACTATCATCCATTAGGTTGAAGATGTGTAAAAATAACATAAATTACAAATAAATTACGCCAATATACTTCCTATTTGCTCTACCATAATGTATTATAGTATTAATCAAGGTAAAAGACAGTATTCAAGATCTGTACAGCTGCCTTATTGTATACTACTGTCTCCATATTATACTATATCTTGATGATTTACTGCACTCTCCATAATTTACGTTGTGAAATTCTCATAATGGTGACCAAGACTCCTCATATATCAACAGAGTATAAGGGAATAAAACAATGACAATTCTTAAAAATAATAGTAGTAATAGACTTCTGAAAAATCAATCTTTGTTTCTATAATAACTGGAATTTCCATAATCTTCTGCCTCTCCTCACAGCAACAGCGTCAGATCTCCTATTCTTTTTTTTTTTTTTTTCAGTTAAAATTCAACTTAATGTAAATATAAGCTATCACTCTATTTTTAGGGAAAAGCTGAAGATGTGTCTTCAGATAACTATCTGATTTATTCCAGGAATATGTATGGCTTATACAACACTTGCAAATTGTTGCCAAACATATAGTAAGATGTATTATCAAAACTAACCATGTGCTACTGGAAAAGGCTCTGTTTCTGTCTCCCATTTAATGCAGCCATATCACTCAACTATCTCACAAGGTTGCAGAGGCCAGCTGTGCTGAGAGCTTTTGTAAAACATAGCTTAAATGGATCCCAGGAGTTCACCCAAGTTTATTAAGGTTCACAGTTCTACATCCCTACACTTAACAAATTAATTACTTTGAAATGTATGTTCCCACTTAAACCGTAGCTTGAATCTAAGAAAGGTTCTTAAAGCCTTGGAAATCTGACCTGCTAATGGCAGAATTTATGTCTACATGTCTCTATATGTAAAAATATAGTCTTAAAAGAAATCCGTACCAGTCATTCTCATTGTTTTCCTAGTGTGTTTACCCATACAGAGTAGCCTGCAAAAGGATTCTTAAAATTCTTGGCAAAGTCTGAATGTTTTTAAACTTTGTTCTAAAAGAATGAGACAGGCATTTTTGGAAAGGTCTTATTTTAGCTGTCTCCTTTTTTAGATATCTTAAATTCTGAGTTTCTGGAAGTGTTGAGTGTTCCCTTTCTGAAAATCAGGTCTTATTTAAATGTTTGCAGTTGTCTGACACAGTAACATAACATTTCTGAGCAGAAGGATATGCTCAGTCAGTTACAGTGCTATCTGTTGTCATTCTGAGAGCAGAATCGGTTGCGCCACATTCTTAAATAATATATTATCTTTTGGTTTATCTGAGAGTTATAACTAGGAAAAAATTGCCTTTACTCCCCATGTGAAAGGACTACAATATACTGCTCTTGGCAGACAATGAATAAACCTGCATCGGTGTATGAGAATAATATTGTGCTACACCAACAGCAAAACAAAGATAGCTATTTAAGCATGAGTTTACGGTCAAATTGAAGTATTCAATAAATGTGCCCTCAGAGAATGTTGAGTAGTACTTGCTAATGCTTTTGGATATATCTCTCCCTTCATTCCCCATAATCTGATTAAAAGTAGAGAGCAACATTTTACAGTAAATCTGCAATGAGGGGTTTGAGGATAAAGGATTCTCATGAGAGGCAGAGTGAAAATACAAAGCTGTTAATAAAACATGTCCTATAAAGGCATTGTGCTAGGTTTTAGGTCCTGTTTGTTTATCATCACCTCCTGTGTAAATGTTTGTCAAGGGATTTCCAGACTTTTTATGAATCTCTTTGCAACGGTTCTTCGGGGAATAAGGAGATTTTTATTCTCTATTCTAAATAAATACTAAGCAGCATTGAACAGTAACTTCTGAAGCTATGCCTATCTGGCCATTGCCTTTGGTATGTATTTTGGAAACTTGCTATGTCTGCATGTCTGGCTGCCCTTGAAAACATGCCATCTGTAGTTCACCTAAAACTTCTGTTCCAAACCTCCTTTCTCTACATACTAATGCCAGAGGCCTGGCATAGCACATATTTTGGAGATGACCAAGATGTCCAAACTCATGTTCTCAGCAGGAGTGTCTCCTTGTTGTACTCTTCTATGAGAATGCAGCAATCCAGGAAATGAAATTAATCAAAACAAACTATTTTTCTCATACTTGACTATTACCTTCCTTAACTTCTAATTGACCCAAACTTCTGGGTTCATTTCCAGAGGTTTCCCAGAGCTCTGCTTATTCTTTTCACTGTTCAGATTCCTTTCACTGTTCAGATTCCAGCTTTATAACTATTGACAGCTATTTCTCTTTACCGATCTATGCAAAACTAAAACTAAAATTGTCAGTGCCAATGGAGCCAAAAGGTCTCTGATGGTGAACAGCATCTGGCCATTCATTCACACTACATTGGTATAAGTGCAGCATACCTTAATATAGTCAGCAATCTCTGAGAACGCAAAACATAGAAATGTATCAAGTGTAAAAAATAAAGCTGAAAAAACAATGTAATGAACATAACAAGAATAAGAGGAGAGCTTTCATATCCTATAAATTAAGCTTCCTCAGACTAGTTTGAAGCAAGTATATGGCAAAGGCAATATTGCTGTGGAGACTCTTTTCTGTTTTGCATAGGACACGATGCTGCCTGGCTAGGAGTAGAGCACAGTAAAATGGGAGCAATATTATTGTTGTTAGCATGGGAAAAAAACGTGCCATTTGCAAGGGTCAAGCCTGCAGTAACACCCCATGCAGATATACAGCCATGAAAGAAAGGAAAAATCATTCCCAGAGCACACATAGTTACATGTCTGTCACTGATACGAAGCCACCGAAGTCAAAAGAGCTGTCTCAAGAGTCCTTCATTTTTCATAGACTGAATCATTCAATCAACCCAAATATATACCCCTTGTAGAGGTTTACTCATATCTATTTTGATGGTAAATCTGCGCTGAATAACACTGGCAGAATATAAAAACTCAAATTAAAAGAAGAAGAAAGACCTAACTGGAGGACTTTTTACCAACTCATACTGCTATTTTGGCAAAGCATTTTTTTTAAAGAAACTTTCTGAAGTTTTATTTGGAGTTTTTGTTCTTCCACTTTTAGAAGTTCCACCATAAAACATGATCAGACCAGATTCTTTTGTGGAGGTTTCCTTGTGATATGGCTACAGCACTATTTTCTAAATGAAAAAGGAAAAAACTATATAGAGCTTTATTCAAATTTTGAGATATTTTTGTATTTAGAGAATCTGTCTTAGCCATTAATGCTTTTGAAATAATGCCACCTATTTGACTTTATCACACTTGCAACATAAAATTATAACATTATTCACTGTTATGGTGTAAAAGTTGGAGATAAAAACACTGCTAACTCCTAAACTTTCACCTAATGCCAGATTGCAAATGCATTGAATACAATAGGAAATGAGCCAGCAGAGTTCAATGTCACTGAGAATGCTAATATATCCCTTCACAATGAATCTGTTTCGTGGATAAGCTAACCTTTCAAGAAGCCAAGATTTTTGTTCCTTCAGTTCAATTCCAACACTTTAATCCATTGGTGCAATATCTAAGGATAAGTAGTGTGTATGGTTACCAGAGTATGTCATTAGGGACAGAGATGGGCAGTGGAGCTAAATTCTGTGGTGTGACTACCTGCGACTGTGGCTGTCTACAAAAATATAATTGGTTGGTAGACTAAGAATCTGTCTTTATCCCAGCCCTTTATCAACTGGTTATAGACTGCTAAAGGACAGAACTTTATTATAGAGCAACTGGAGTAACAACATGACCTTGGCCAGTTTTATTGCACTACTATTTCAGTAACAAAAATACTCATTTCATTATTCCCAGACTCTGTAGTAGTATTCCCAGTGTTCAGCTGTGTTCAAAGAGATGCTGCAGAAAGACAGTTCACAACGCCGCAGTGCTAGCACTCACCACAACCAAGTGTGAAGCTTTGATCAGATTTGGTCTATACTTTAAGGTACTAAAGTTGTTCTTTCAACTTCCCAGAAGAGGAAGAAGAAACCAGATAAACAATTCTGTGGGCTTTGGAAGGAGTTCTACCCTATCTAGAAAGGCAACAGTTGCAATAAGACATCTCAAGGTGTTAAAAATATCTAATCTTACTGGGATGAGACACCACTATGGCACCCGAAAGAATGGAGTCCAGGCAGCTGATCCAGGCAAAGAAGCTGCAGTCAGCTGAGGTGAGGAAGTGGGATCCTGTTGCCTGGTTAGGAAGAGGCTCATCAGAATATTGTACCCCGTTGCTGAATTTTGCTCTGCTTGTAAGGAAGAACATAAGATAGTACATATCCTTAAAGTCTAGTTCTGAATTAGTTTCATATGGGAGTTTGATCTTTACTGCTCCTCATTTATTCCCAAACTATGTGGAAAGTTTACTCTGAGTAAATCCATCTTAGCTTTCCTTTTTCAGCCTCACATAAGTGCATGAGGATTATCCCTCCTGAAACATAGCTAGTCCTTGAGATAATCTGAATTCAATAGCCAAGAGCATGTGTTCATATCTTCAAGATGATTTATAATTCAATAGTTATAAGTTATTATGAACCCTCTTAATTGTCTTGCTTGTATTCCTCTGAGCACATTTTCTTTTCACCATTTGTCAAAAGGACGGAAGGTCAGTTTAGAAAAGGAGGTTTAATTAAATGTTTTCTCCTGGCCATGGCCCATTCTCTCTTCTATAACCATATTACTTTGGGTCATATTTCCTCTAGAGGCCTGGAAAACAATTTACCTAAGGTGAAGGATCTGTTGATTTACTATTGAAAACAGAATGTCACCCTAAGTACCTTCAACTGTAATTTGTGAGTGACCACGACATAGAGACGAACAGCTCAATTAAAGGGAGTGTGTTTTCAAATACTGTCATATTTCTGTGCACTTTGTACTGCTTATTATTTTGTTTTGGTTTTAGAACAATCCTAATCAGTCTAACTAGTATTCCTCCTCAGTAACAGAAATAACTCCAATAAACAAAGCTCTTGCTTTGTTTCCAGGGTCATACTCCCCTTTAGCCAGAGTACAGTAAGTATTTTAAATCATGCTGCAATAAACACTCCTGTTGAGAGCCCAATTTCAGCCAAGCCACTTCAGCTCACCAAGTTCCTTTTAACCCAGACACCCAGACAGAGATCACACTGGCTTTGCCTGGAAAGGCTTTTAAATCCTAAAAGAAACCATCTGAAACCCAGAAACACCTGTAATTTGATGTAACAAGTCTCAACATTAATGCTACAGTTATTTTAAATTTACTACTGTCCTTAGTTGGCCAACTATCTGCACCTGTGAACACCTAAATGGCAGCATTTTGCCCGTCATCTTTTATGCTGATGATTGTTTGAACGTTTTTGAACTAACAAACACTGATTGCATATACAAGAGAAAACATGGTGCTGACTCCCTATGCTCTCCTCAGCATTAGGATATTATTGATTCATGTGCAGTCTCTCAGGTCACAAAATCTGCATTCCTATTTAAAACATGTTTCACAATTGCAAAGAACACCTTGAAAATTATTCGAATACAACTAACAAGGAGCATTTGTGTGAGTTCACAGTATGAAACAATGGCTCAGAAAAGGCACTGTCCCATGATTATCAAAGGAGTGTTATCTTCAAGATACATAGCTTTGCTGATGAGCTCCATCCTTGCTCCCATGTAGTGCTTCAGGTATAACAGAAAAATAGTATTTTAGGGTTGACTTGGATAGGAAAATGCATGGCTGTCAGTCATTCTCTATACACCAGTAAATGGGTAACAAGGGACCCGGGAGGACAGAGTTTTAGCTTCAGCTATAAGACATCTCACCACTATAAACAATTGTCAGCAATTTCAAGTATGGTCAAGCACATTAGATTAAGCATTTGTGTAATTTGCACAGTAACCTAGTACTTGTGACACGAGTCACAGAGATCATAAGATCAGATTCTGTTTTTTCACTTAATTCCCTTTGATCTGCTCTATAGCATACACTAAAACATTGGTTTACTAGATTTTTTTTTAAATACAAAAATATTGCTAAATGTGATACTTTCCCTTCGCCTGGTGGTCTTTGAGTATATGTATACCCAGAGTGTGTAGGTAGCATCTACAAGAAACAGGAAAACATATGGTGTTCCCTGACCAAAGACATATTGGGGAAATGCAATCTGCTTCAAAGCCTGAGATGTCCAGCATCACACATGAAATTATCTGTGAGCAAAGAAAACTCCTTTGGGGGCACGCCCACGCTGAAAGGGTTAATATAATAGCTGCTTTATAACAGCAGCTAGGGCATGATTAGCCTCGTAAACACTATAAATCAAAAAGCAGTAGGAAATTCGACATTAAATGTATTGGATGTTATTATAAAAATAGAAATTCAATAATTTCCTTTCGTTTCTGTCGGAAAATGAGAAATTGTCCAGGTAATGAATCGCAGTGACCTGCTGAAATGCCTATCATTTATTTGCAAGGTACTTTTTTTGCTAAGATAACGTGTGCATTTGATCTCTCAGAGTTATTCACCATAGCATTTTGCCTAAACGATACCAAACAAGGTTTATAAACATTTGTGCTGTGATAGTCCTTGATAACAAAATAAAAAGACCAGAATGCAGAGGACTTGGGCTTTCTGACTCCAACTGTGAAAGGCAGTCCTGGGCAGCTGTTGGATGGGAGATTTTGGATTGCATTTGTGACTTGTGTATGACATGTACCTGGCTCCTACTGTCAACTCTCTTGGTCTTTATTGGCCAGAGGGGTCTAATTTTGGGCACAGTCTCCTAATGTGATAGACAGTTAAATCCCACCTCACACACCTTGTATTTCTAGCTCTACATGGCTATTGAAAACAGAAAAGGAAGGAAGAAATGAAAGGTACACTTTTATTGCTACAATATTTGATACAGGAGAGAGAGAAAAATACACAGCAATAGGAAAGATTCATGCCTTTCAGTTTACTACAAATAAGTGATAGGATGAATTTTCTGCCTGCCAAAAACCCAGAATATTTTATAACTATTTCCAGAAAATTATAAATAAATCTATAGCTTCCAACAGGATTTGTGTCAATTAAAATATTTCTTTTATTATCACTAAAAATCCTGTTGCTTTGATATGCCTGAGTATGCAAAAAAAAAAAATTTTCCTTCATTTCATGCAATCATTTTTCTCTTCCATTAAAATATATCTTCCTGTCATACAAAAGGTAGCTGCTATGTAGCAGTCAACATGATGAAGTTGTTAAAACTACAAATAAGGAATCAAACAAACCTATCTGGAAATACTAGTAGGGAACTTCTTAATTAATTATCTGGGAATTTAGAACAAAACAATGATTTAGTGCTTTCTACCAAAATGTGCCAAATTAATTTGGAATACCTAACTAGTCCTCCAAAATTAAATTGGTGCAAACATAAACCCAGTTGACTTCAAGCATGTGCCAAACTGTGTTGTTTGAGGGTAAATGGAAGGTAGATAAAAATAATTTGAGCTTTAAAAGTTTAAGATAAATATGTGGTACAAAATGCTGGCTCTAGAAAAAATAATGATCGCGTTTACTGAGATGAATCTTGTATCCCAGCTTTGTAGGTATTGATCAAGATACCTCTTAACTCACTCTATTATTGATCATATACTGTTGCTTTTTGCAAAATAATTGCTCTGGAAGCTCACTGAATTTCACATTTTAAGAACTATGCAATACTGCTAGCTGGCCCAAAAACCAGAAGGATATGAAATTAGTACGTTCTTCAGATTTGTTAGTTTGCATAATTTCCAAAGGATGTATGTTCATTTTTCATACAGTAATTTTCTGTGTAGTAAAGATCAGAATCCAAAACCCTAGTTAGTAGTCTACAGAATGCTCACATGCTTTCTGACCCAGTGACCCTTACATATAATGCATGAATTTACTCAAGGTTAAGCTTTTAAAAAAGAGCAAAGATCATTATTTTTTCATCCTGAAGTCAGGGAGACTGCATTGTATCCCATCATTCTGACCATTCTTCGTTAATCTGAAGACCTCAGGCTTTGTGTGACTGGCTCCCATTTTAAATGGGCACCACTTGGGTTTCTCAGCACTTATGCTCCTTTTGAAACTGATGCTTGGCCATAGTTTTACATTTCACTGTTTCTGAAAGTATTAAGAAAACTTCTTAATAACATTAGCCTATAAAATGTGTTGCCAAATCTGGTTCAGTTGCCATATCTTAGTTTACTCATGAAAAAAAAAAAGTAGCATTATTTCCTTCTACCACACCTCCAGAAATATTGCAATGCTTCATATAGATAAGTAATGAAATCATCCATTTGCCTGATTTAATTCCAAAAAGCAGCCAGCAGCCTACATCCTTTATTTTTGCTCAATACAATACTGGGAAAAGAAACATTGTATTGGATTCTCTGTCAGAGCATTTCTTCATATAGTGCCCTATCACTCTGAAATCCAAGTCATTATGGCTGAGTGCCATTTTGCTATCACACCGAAAATCTGAATTTTAAACAAGTGACAGGTTCTCCAATTTAGATTAAGCAAATGTCACAGATTTCAATAAAATTTATTACATATACTTCAACTTGCATTACACTTACATAAGAGAAAGAAGATGCATGGCCCAGAAAGGAGCAGTGATACATTTAAAATGTAAAATTAATTAATCTTTTCTGAGTTTCGCTTCCGAGTTTTGTCTTTTAGATAGCAAGCTCCCTGGGGTATTTTCTACCACAGTGAGTTGTACCAAGCTAAAGAGACTGTCAGCAATCTTCCTAACAAAAAACTACACAAAAACCTTTTTAAAAAGCCTAATTTATTGATGATTTTGTCAATAAGTGTTCTCTCTCAACAAGAGGAAAAGTTGTAAAGTTCAGTTTATAGGGCTGTTAAAAAATTCAAAGCACTTTTTTGGTTTACAACTTAACTCTTCTATATATATACTCTGTGGATCTCAATGTTATACCTCAAACACAAGGCAAATGCTTTAGATTTAAGTAGTCTCTCTCAGTATTTACTGATTCATTGGCGTGCAGGGCATGTGGAGTTTTAAGCATTAGACTTGCCTTTCAGCTATCAAGTTTTCTTGCTCTGTTCAGTAAGGCAGGAACCTGGAGCCAGTGTCAAGGTATCACATACTTACGAATACACCAACAGAACTGTCACCTGTTCCTGAAGTCACTGGCCACAGAGAATTACTTAGAGCCCCAGGGAAGCCGAGTGGCAATGGATGATTGAGCACAGATCCTTGGCTGGTGCAAGTTGTCATAATAACATTCATTTATTTTCTTGGCCTGTAGGTAGAGTTACAATATGCTTTGGGGATCCCCAGTTGAGGCAATTTCTCACTCTTCTTTCTCACTTTGCTTCTTCATTATCTTGTGCAAGCTACTGCCTTCATTGTCAGCACTGCTTGAATTCCAATGTTGGCTCATAGCTGCTACACACAGTAGGTATTTTTCTTATTTTTACAAGGAGACAAAACCGCAATGGGAATAGAGTCCCTTTCTTAATCGTAATGCAGCAAACACCTCCCAACACACCGCTAAGCAACACAAGCAGAAATAAAACTGAATCTTTATAGCACACTCCCTATCTCCTCCTCCCAGCACTCCTTTTCCACTCCACTCATTTTAAATGGCAGCCAACTTCAGCCAGGTGCCTCAGGCTTTATGCTCAAGCTGTATATGGTTATAAGGAGAAGACAACAGAAATTTTAAAAAACCCTAGAAGCTTTGAAGAGTGTCTCCAAATGCTCTTCTAAAATGATAAAGACTTTCATTAATTAAAATGAAAGCGTTTTATTAACCCTAACTACAGTGTACAGTTAATAAATGCTATTCAACAAGGGGGTGATTAACCTTCTTCTTGAGTGTCCATTAAAGGCTTGCAAGGAATAGTGCAGTGTAAAAACCTCAAAACAGCACATGTTTAGGAGACAGTCCCCCAGCAAACCAGACAAGAATTACAAAACAAAACAAAACAAAAAAAAAATTAGGACATTTTAGATTTCAGATGGATGGAATTAGAAGAATCAAGAGGTTTGTAGCCACAACTGAGTTGCTGACCCAAGAGGAAAAAGCTACTGTTGACATTTGAAGCCTTCGCTTCCCCAGAATAAGTATTTGCAAATGTAAAATAAGTGCCTGGTATTTCCTAAATTCTCCTGAATACTACATGACATAATACAAACCTAAGTGTATAAGTTAAATTTCACCTGTTAGGGCACCAGATCTGAGCTTCTGGATCATTTACATTCCACTTAAGCTCTTATTTTCTCCAGATGAATGAACTTATTACCAAGTCATGCATATTTAAAAATCTGAGACTACTAAATTCAAGAGTGAAAAAACAAGCCTAACATTTGTATCTAGTGTACCTTCTGAACTCTAGAAAGGGACTTTATGTACTGTGAAATAAGGACAATTCCTATAATACTGGATAAATACAGCATCTAAGGTAAAACTACCTTTATTGCTGTTGTTGTACAAGTAAAACTCTCTTGGCAAACCAAAAATGGGGAGAAAAAATCCCACAAAAGCCCCCCACCTGAATAACATTCTATCAAAGCTATACACTGCTCAATGATCTCTGTGGGACTTGCAGAGCTTATGCTATCATGAATGGCATCTGGTCAAAATTTGCCAGCTGCACTGGAAAGAATTTCTTCCTTCTGGAACCCCTGTGACAGAGAGTCAGTCTCTCTGTGAGCATGCACACATGCACATTTATAGCCATAATGGGTTTTGCATTGTTTAGCATTGTAAAAAAGTGTGACTAGAGATCAGAATCTATTTTGGAGACAATAAGTTCTTATGTGAAAGCCTAAATATTATTTGAAACAGCCATGTGACATCTAAATGCATTGCCTGAAACTGGCAAAGATGGCCAACTTTCTGGAGGAAGGATTATATTGCAAAAGAAAATTAACTGCAATCTACATTGTCTAAACTAAAAAGTACAATTATGAGACCAAGATTATAGTGGAATAAAACATGAATTAAAAACAACATAGAGATAAACACTCATGATGATGAAGGGGAGCACTACCATAGAGCCACTCTCTGTCAAAAATACTATTATACCGTAATCGATATTTAATATATCAGGAGCATAAGTAATCTTTATAGGATTTTTTTTTAATGGTAGAATAACAAAATTAGATAAAGTTGCTGACTTTTTGAGTCTTTTTTTATTCTTTGTTGTTGAGAAGCAAAGTGTTGTAAAAGAAAAAATTTCCATTTAGCAGTATTTTAGAACATTGTCTTCACAAATGACACTACTGTATATCCTGCTGTATGTAAAGCGGCTTTAAAGAGAGCTTCAACGTAAATGTGCAGAGGTGTTTCTCTGCCATCAAAACTGAAAACGTAATAATGGTTGACACTGCACACATCAGACTGAAAATTTAGACAAAACTCTTCCATTGTAGTATTTAGCGTTTTATTTGATCCGAGACTTGTCCCCAGGTTCTTCCTTTATAAGGCTTGATTTGTAATTTGAAATGTAAAAAGAAGATCAATGCCTGGAGCTGGCAAATTTTAATCAGTGTGCATCTGATCTGAAAACTGATAACTAAAACAAAGATTTTTAAAAAGCACTTTTTAATTTCCTAGCAGGGTTTTTTCTCTGTTTCTATGACTAACTTACAGATAATTGAGCACTCTCTGTCCTGCAATACTTACTTCTAGACAAGGAAACATGAAAATATCCTACCAGTGCTTAGTCAGATTACCAACTGCAGTGTATCTGTGTATTAATGCAGAGCCCTCAGCTTTAAAAGCCATTGTGCTGCATGGTTAAGACCATTTTAAAATCCAGAAATTCCATTTTGATTTACCTTTTGATAAAACAATTGCACAGCATATCTTTGAAGTTATATTCTCCAATATACCGTATATCTGGTTTATGCAGCTTTGGGTCAATCAATCCATAGAAGTCCTACTATAATTTCCTGCTATTCTGAGGGTTTCAGACAGAACTTAAGTGAGCATATTTGAAATCCTGAATTAAATATGAACTTAAGCAATGCAGCTGATATTCACAGCTTGTGAAAAGAGCAGCCTAAATGGGAATATCAGTGACAGTTTTTGTGCAAGTTACCTTGTCACCAGTTCTTAGCAGCAAAGCCAGTAGCATTTACTCAGTGTGTTTGAGTTGTAGCATACATTTAACTTGACCAGCATCACTCTTCACTTGCCACGGCTATGCACAGAGCTGCTCCCAGAACCAGCTTTTACAGGATAAATTTCAAATGTTGATGCAAAAGATGAAGTGCAAGACATGTTTTTCCCCATGCTGTGAGCCTGAGCAACTTAGTGTTGGTCATCTCATTATTTAGACTAATGCCTCAGGAGCATTTAATGTTTTACTTTGTGTTAATCACATTAGCAATAATATAATGCATCTACAATGACCTGGGCTTCTTTCCAAAGCTGTGCTGTTTATGTTCAAGGAAAATAAAGGAAACAGATACCTAAAGTGATTCAGAGAACAAACATTTTACTGCTCTAAAAATCATTGGCATAATTCACTGGAGGGAACTGTTATTTCTAAGCCAAGAATTAACTAGCCTCATCTGTAGGAAATTGTCAAAATACATCTCAGCACAGTTTCTTTTCCTCATACAGATCTTTTGTAAAATCAGCTGTCATTTTTCCTGGCTGGCAAAGCTCATTAGTAGTCTAAGTAGGATGCCAACAAAATGGCCTAATTCCTGACTTTTTTCTTTTTCTTTTTTATTTTTTCTTTTTTTTTCTTTTTTTGAAAGCTGTATTCATCTCCATAGAGTGCATAAAAGTAGCAATTAGGACATTTGCTACGTGCAAAAATGGTACTTTTTGTAATGCAGTAGTGTTTCTGTATTTTTGCATTAACTGAAAATGCATTTTTGATAATGTTCCAGGGCCCTTTTTTATTAATATAGTTTCAGAATTGTGTACAAAGTATTTGATCTGTAGCCTTCCTCGCAGCATGGGAAGAGGTATGGTAATAATACTGAATTTCTTAAAGCCTGTGGAGGTTGATCAGTATTATGTTTTGTGTGCTGCCTCTTATTGGAAGGATGATGCATTTTTGTGTCTATACCTCTTCATTTTGCAACATTAAGTTAAAGCAAAAGAGCACCTGCCATCACTTGTCCTTAAAGGCATGTAGGCTGATACCAATCCCAGTAGATGCTATTCATAATACAAGATCATTCAGCTTAAAGTAAGAGGAATCAAAACATACCCTTCCAAAATAGTTACAAGGTAAAGAGTGTGCACGGGAGGCATCACAGTCACCTTATGACAGCCTTGCTACTTTGTGCTGTGATCCGATAATATTTCTAAAACTCAACTTTCTTCAGATTTTCTGGGTTAGCACTCAAAAGAAATAACCTCATTACTACAAAAAGAGGTAACTCGTTCCATCCTAAGTCAATGCTGCACCAGTGCTGTAATACAGTGCTGCAATATGATAACAAGGATCCCTTCATGATTTCCTGTCATATGAGACATAAAACTCAGGTGAAAACTAAATAGCAGAATGTAGCCTTACTGCAAAAGTATTAATTTTGCTGTATCATGCACATCCCTCACATCTCTTCCACATTTAGAAAATTATTCAAGTCACATTATTTTTCATGTGTTGTTATTTGTCAGTGTCTCTAATCACAGTGTAGTATGCCTGAGTGATGTAACCTCGTAACCACATTTTTTTTTCAGGACTGTTTGTATCTCAATTGAGTCTGAAAAAATTCTTTTCCATTTCAAACTAATCCAATTTTTAATAAGTTTGCAACATTCTAATATTAAAGATTCTATTGTTAGCATGGAAGTTTTGTTTTAGAAGGCTGTTGATAACAATGGAGTTTCTCTGAGTTTTAGATTTGCTGAGCATTTAGGGTTTGAGTTTTTTCTGTAGCTGAGATTAAAACCAAAAAAATAGAAGGATTACAGTTCTTTCAAGCTTTCCCATAAATCTACATCTGCCTACAAGCAATTACATACCTATTTAGTAAGTAAAGAGCATAACTGAGAAGAGACTATTAAGTAACTATGGCCATGTAGCTTTATGACACTGTTCTGGACTTTCTCTTTGCTCTTCTGGCTCTTCAGAATAAGAGGGAGTTATTATAATGCTTGAAAAGCAGGCAGTAAAATGCTCGCCTTGTTCTATAGATCTCAGTCTTTACATCAAATATAAACTGTGTGAAACCATCTATGTCTTTCACTGAGAAAATAGTGAATGACAGCAATACGAGGAAGTGGCCATTCGCCAGCCAATCTGTTAATGAAACGTATGTCAGAACTATGGTAAGTGGAAAATTAAAATGACCACCACATCCCTGTACAACTGAGGAATGCTGAGAGGTGGCAAAAACATTAAGGAAAGGCTCTTTGAACATACTCAGTGCTGGTGTAACTTTGCTCCTTTTGAAGTCAGCAACACCAGTGACATTGGCTTGAATGGGGAGCAGTCAGACCCATGCTGGGTGCCTCCTGGAAAACTCCCCTCACGCTGCAATTCAGAGGCTGCACAAAAACCCTGACGGGGATTTTAGAAGAAGGAAGGATGAAAACCTGCTCTTTTGTGGGAGGGAGAATGGGGGAGGGAGGAGAGCAGCTAACACACAAGCCCATGGCATACAATGCAGTCGTTACTGAGGAACGGGGGACAGAACAAAGCTCTGCCAAAAAGCCAGAGGGATTTGAACACTGCCAGGTTCATAGAAAAACAATTGCACCCAAAATACACGTTTCCCAGGTAAGGATATAAAAAAGGAGGAAGAGTGATGGAATTTTACACATACTATAAGGCAGAAAGTTTATTAATCTAAATTTGGACTGCTAAAAATACCATTTTATGAAAGGCCTTTCTTCTCCCTAAGGCAGGAGCAGAAAAATAAAACATGCACGTGAATTGCTACTTGGCAAAGCAGAGCTATGAATAGCAAAGTAGGTGACAGCTGGATCACATACCAGAGTGCAATGAAAGGTACAGGAACAATGTAGGACTATGAGCACATATAAATAGGAAAACCAAAAATGAAGGGAAAACAAAAAAAATGAAGGGGGAAAAAAGTGAAATGACAGAGAGTTTCACGGAAGAGACATCACTACAGAAAGGAAGCAAAATAGAGCTAATCAGCTGATATCCTGAGTGGCTGATTAACATTGCTGCCAACGGGCTGTGGGTTTCAGTACCTGTTTGTGGGCCACACATTGAAGATAATTAACTGTACAATTTTTTTTGCAGTGCAAGAAAACCGTTCTAGAGAAAGCACAGAAGCCAAATTTCTCACACATTGTTAGTATCAAAAGTAGCAAGCAACTGTGAGTTTGGATCCCTAAAGACTGCACCATGTACATATACAGTCATGAATGTAGAATGGCCTTGCACTACATTTTCAGAATCAAGATTTAGGAACAGGTTGCCCAGAGAAGCTGTGGATGCGCCATCCCTGGGAGTGTTCAAGGCCAGGCTGGATGGAGCTTGGAGCAACCTGCTCTAGGGAGAGGTGTCCCTGCACATGGCAGGGGGGTTGGAACTTGATGATTTTTAAGGTCCCTTCCAAGTCTCACCATTCTATGATTCTAAAATGGGAATGGCACACAGTCCACTGCCTGAATACGAGAGTCCTGAATGGGCTTGCAGCAAAGTGCTGCCAGTTAGATATGCTTAGTTAGCGACAGGTAGTGTGCCATTAGGGCAAAGCAAGCATGCACAGTGGGATTGGCAGAGTCAGTAGCTGCTGTTTTTCCAATTTGACATGGAATTCAACTCAATTCATGCAATTACTGTGTCTGTGGACACAAACACACCATCTGCATTTCCCATCCAGCTAGATTTGGTAAACTTTGGTGTAACAAGCCTGTGTGTCACAATGTAATCAACAATATAACAAATACGTCTTATTGCAGACTGAGAATCTACTACAACAGTATTTTCTTAAATCTGAAAATAATCCCAGTTCTTACACTGTTGCCACACAGAAGTTCACATTTTGGTTGCTGCCAACCTTCATCCTGATTTTATTCCAATTCTATTCATATGCACAGATACTACTATGAATGATGATTTCTAAAATTTCCACAGAAGTTAAATGACACTCATTTTAGTTGACTTTGGTTCATATTATTAAGCAAGAGGCCAAATTCCTCACCACAGGTAGACTCACAGAGCACAATGACATTCATAAGGTACTGTGTGTGCCAGAAACATTATAGGGTTGTAGACCGTTGCTTTGCAGAACTCCTGATCTGAAGTGCCATGCTGTTAGGTGCATAAGACACCTGATACTGCATTCTGCCACACAGATCCACCTTGCTACTTCAAAACAACCAAATGATATATCCCCTCCCTCCTGATATCAAGAAAAAATAGGATTAACAGAATAGAAAATCACATACCAGATAGCTAAAGATCCTGTTTATCATTCTAGTTACTATCCGCATAAATGCATGATGTAAATGTAAATGTAAGCTATTATCTATGTTTAAATTTTAGCATTTTATTTCACACAGCTGCACAGCTGTGGGGAAGTGATTGGTAAAATGTTGTGCAGTGACATTTCGCACAATTTCACAATCTTTTTGATACTTCAGATGACACCTAGAGACCATAATTTGTGGATCTCTTGTAGAGTACTATAGTTCCTTCCTCAACTTTATCTTCTGTTTGCATTTACACATTATCTTAATGCATCACAGCCCTTCTATACTTGGAAGGCATTTATACAGGTAACATTAATTTAACTTAATTGTCAACTCTGCAGCAAAGTAGTTCTTCCACCAAAAACATTCC
Organism: Thinocorus orbignyianus; assembly: GCA_013400375.1. Taxonomy (NCBI): domain Eukaryota; kingdom Metazoa; phylum Chordata; class Aves; order Ciconiiformes; family Thinocoridae; genus Thinocorus; species Thinocorus orbignyianus. Next base: position 146,980 of record VXBW01005589.1, on the reverse strand, counting down.
ACAGGCTTTGACTGTAGTACCAATGTTTTGAATAGTATTTCCAAAAAAAATTATCTTACCAGTTTCATGAAATAACAAGTTCAAAAGTCAAACTGAGACATTTATCTCTTGCTTATATGATTCCACAGGTTTAAAATCATGCTCTGTTATATTTCTGTATGCTGTGTATGTAAGATAAAAAGCATTAGCCAGATGACAAACAGCTGTCATATCCATTTAGGAAGCATCATCTACCTGGTAATTTATTTTAATCCTTCTCAGCAAGAAATTAAACTGATCTGTTTTTCTGCTGTGATACACAAGTGATTATTTCTGCCTTAAAGTGTTTTCATTTATTAACAGAATCAGCTTGAGCTGAACTTTGAAGATCTATCCTCATGCCATAACTCTCCATGGAGTTTATGTCCATCAAAATACTGTAGTATAAAAAAGCAGATATTTTTTTTAGAGCATCAGTCCACAGCAACAGTAATATGTAGCAGAAATACAGCAATCTAGAACCAAAAGCAGATTTTAGGTGTCAGTTTGTTAGGAATACACATCACACTTACTGCCACATGGGCAAGAATAATGGTCTGAGCAATCATTATTTATCCTGAAGGTTTTTTAATTTCAATTGTAATGATTTATTAGAAATGGTGAAACAATCTTTTTCGGATTTTGCTCGTGTTTCTAGTCTTTACAGTTAATAATTCTGTACTGAATGCAATATGCTGATGATGGATAGCTAGAAGCTTCAGATTTATTCATGCAAAAATATTCAAGACTCCTGTTGCAAATGCTGTTTAATGGCCATCTTTGAAAATTGGGTTATAAATCACTTACTCAAAAAACACTTTCTGGTATGTGCAGTTTTTGAGATATAAGCTAAATCTTAAAGACTATTTTAGTTAAAATGAGACAGCCAGTGGAAGGCTAAGGCAATTGCACTCACAAGGTGAGTTCTTTCAGTACTTGACAAGCAAATAAGCCAATATTGTTATTAATTATTTTACAGAAGCTCCTAGGGCTCTAAACAAAATCATAGCTCTGCTGAGAGATACTGTACAAACATAATAAAAGATGTGAACTTACAAGCTAAATACACACAGATGAGCAATGGGGTGGAGGAAGTATTATCCCTATTTTATTATATGGGGCCAGAAACAGAAAGAGAGGCCAAACTTTTCACCTCTTTAATTGCCTTTGCTTCCCCACTGATCTAGAACAGGAAGTAGAGGAGATATGGTGAATTCTGTCTGACAGCTCTGTAGTATCATGTTCCATCAGGTACACATTCACCATCAAACACTTAGATCAAGGAAGATTGTTAGTCACAAGAGGAGACATTTCTCATGTAAATTTCCCAAGCCTGATGTTTTGTTCGTTAATTCATTAGCTGCATTAAATAATACACACATAAACAACTGTTTCTTGGGGCTTCATCGGTGCTTGAAGTTAACAGACGTTTGGTACAACAAGACAACACTAGCAGGACAGCGAATAGTGACACCATCCATATTTGTCAGGCCAATATTTATGGCACTTCTGAGAGATGTGGTGTGGAATCACCTCAGTTTGAGGTGACTGACAAAACCAGACTTTCCAGTTCTTTGTAGGACACTCAAATTGCTCAGTCATTAAATAAAAAGGGGATGTAATCGACCACATGCAGTCAGGACATGTTTTCAAATAAAAGCAGTCTGGGCTGCCTCATCTGGGGCACAGGAGTATATGATAGGTGGACACCAGACCAGGTAGGACTGCAAGTAAGATTCAACTTGCATGAATCAGGTTCTATTCTGCAAATACAAAAAGTCTCTACAGGCCCAGAAATAGAAATGCAGTAATTAGAATTCAGATTCCGGAGAAATATCTCTATTTACAGATTTCCTGGCACCTAAATTGAGGGAGAGCTGAGAGCCACACTTGTAAGTATAGACACCAAAAGTTCTGCTCTGCACACCTGCATCCTCATGAAGAAATGAGTCTGTGGCTTCAGTGTAGAAAGCAGAGATTTTATCCCAGTGTTGACTTTGTGGTGATTTGAAGTGAGGGAATTAAAAGTTTGCAGTGGCTGAATAGTGATTTGCTACTCGGTATTCCTATGGATTGGTTCTGTAATTCTTACTACTGGTTCCCCTGACAATTTGGGATTTATCTTTCCATCCATTTTCATTTCAAACCACATAAGAAAAGATGTTATTGACTGCTTTGTATTCAGTGACAAATTCCTCCTCTTATTACCAAATGCATTCTGACTGTTGCTAAAAAAATGATGCACTTGATAGCACATGGGGATTTAAATACCATCAACTGTAAAGGGTACTTCTGCAGACTAATGTGCAGTTCCTAGCATTTCTTAGACCTAATTGCTAGAGTCTGGCTGAAGTAACAAGCTTGGCTTCCAGATTTCAACTGTATATCAACTTTGAACAATCTCTAAATCCAGGTTTTTATCTAGCCATTATTTAAAAACAAAAAAACCTCACACACCTCCAAAAAAGGTCTAAAGGAAAAAGAACACCGCAGAGGAGCTTTCAGGATTTTTAATTCCTTCCTATCTAGGGTACTTGAATCTAAGACATTACTGAAGCCTATCTAAATAGATAGAGCAGGCAAAATTCCACTGCAATATATATCTGTTGAAAAAGTCATTGCATTTGTTTTTATAGAAGAGAAGTCATCCTAAATGTTTAATGTATAGGCTAAAATGAGGCAAAAATAGAAAGGCAGAAATACAAGCATACAATATTTAGAAGAGCCAAGAAGAAACGAACAAAGAAGAGAGAGCCACAAGGAAAGCAGGACAGAAGGACGGAAAGGGGAGACTGCAAGAAGTAAAACAAGGCAGCAGGAGAAAGGAGACAAAGTTGACAGTAAGAAAGGAGAAAAAAATACTGAGAAGATTGAAGAGAAAAGATTTTTATATAAATGTTTACAATAGGGTATTTCTTAGAGGCCTTCATATTAATTTATACAAGCTTTACGTTTGCAAATTCTAGCAGCATTGCGTCTAGCAGGTCTTTTGAGGAAGTCAAGGATGTAAACTTGAAGTGCATATCTGTGCTTAATTTCAGTTGTCTTGACTGTCTCATACAATTTGTTATGCTTTGTTTTTTCAACATTTGCAATTTAAAAATAGCATGCTAGTTCATGCCAAGTATATCAGAGTTAATTATAGCAGACCATGATTTTCAATGCTAGGTGCCTGATGTTAGGTTCCCAAGCCTATGTTTGGATATGAAATGAATTGAGTCTGCTTAGTGCAAACTTAATAAAATTGCTAATGTTCAAAATATTACAAAAATTCATTGCTATTTTAATGCATTAAAAAACTCTCCCATAGAATACAAAGGATGATCTCATCCTTTTCCAGAGGGACTTTAAATCAATAGGTAAAATATCCACACTAATTTCCAGTAGCAAGATACTATTTCATGAGAAAAACAGTAACAGCAGCTGACCCTGTGTTTTAAATGAAAGTAGAGACCAGACCAAAGCAGAGCATCAGCTGGAGCCCTGTGGCATTCCTATAGCATAAAAGCCTTTTTTCATATGTGAAAAAGCTAAGATAGAAGTGTGATTTCATTAGATATTAATTGGTGACTTTTTCTGGCTTTAAATGTAATACTCCTGTTAAGATTTCATGTGAGTATCTTCTTATTTGCTACATTATAATAAACTAATCTCTGCAGAATGAACAAAGCAAACCGGCTGGATACATCTGTAACTTTAAGGGTTAAAAATTATACATGCAGGGAGACCTAAGCACACCACAAATTCTGTGGAACTCCATAAACCCAAATTTCTTTTGGTGCCTGTGGATTCCTGTTGTCAGTGTGATTGGTTAGTAGCTGTATCACTGCTACAGAAACAGTATTACAGCCAGAAACTCTGGTTCCTGTCGGCTCCATTACTTCCCCTTTTTCACATTTGCTATTACAATCCTCTTAGTCCTGAGCGAAATGTTTTCTGTTGTCTTTGCACATTCTATAATAAACGCATCACAACTCCAAGACACACAATCAGTCAGAACTGGCAGTTTCTCAACTCCAGTAAGTTCAGAGCCACATGAAGGCTAAATTAGTTTTGTCCCAGAAGACTGATTCTTTGAGGTCAAGTCAAGCTCATTAAGGAGAAGAGAGAGTGGGGAACTTTATGCTGTAGCCTTTCAGCTGTACCTATCATGCTTAAATGCTTTGAATTTTTTTATTTCTAGAACTGTGGAGTCCTTTTAACTATTGTAGTGCTAGTGTTTTTCTGCATTAGCCAGTAGTGTTGCTGGTAAACACATCTAAGAAACTAAGTGTAGTCTAATAAGCATGGCATGTAATTGCATTTAGGAGACTGGGATTCTCTTTCTGGTCCTGACTTGGTTTATAAGTCTGGGAGCACTGCACCTGTATTTGTGCTGTTGTTTCAGCATTCACATCCTGCTGTAGTTACACTGTACGCTCTGCAGCACAGGGCTGTCTCACACTGCTTAGTTTTACAATGCCAAGCACAGATAAGGCTCTAGACTCTACGGTTCTGCACATGACAATAACAAATCTAATGTCAGATAGTTAAAACTCTGTGTAACTTTTCCTTTTCCCATGTACATTTTCCCATTTTAATGAAATGGAAAATACTTAACTTGCTTTACTCCAAACCAATTAATAGGTTAGCGGCACCATGAATAGGTTAGTGCATCAGAAGCTGTTTCTAGCAATTCAAAGAACAGTGGGACAGAAAAAAAAAGGGAGTGGTGGTGTTGAAGAAACAGCTATTCATTCTGTCACATTATTGAGTCAGCACCAGGATCATTATTTTTAATAAAAAATATAGAAATATTTATGCCTGAAGGACTCAGAATTGTTGAAGCTCAAGAGCTATGACAGAAACAAACATCTGTTTTCTCTTCCATTCAGTATTTACATATAAAAAGCATCTAATTTGCATATAGCTCCTGTCATTGTCTCTGAATAAGTTTGTGTGCATAATATTTACAGGAAAGAATGTTGAGGTACGTAATTTTTAATATTAAATTTTATTTTAAAATTTTATGTGTTATTACCAAAAGCAAAAATATACACAAGAACGAAGAATGTCAGAAAAACAATAAAGTGGCCTGAAATGAAAATCTAGTGAAAGAGCACATCGGTAAATTCTAGATTAGCCTGGAGGACCTGGTACTATGTGGGAGCTTGTGAGGCATTCGGGTGCTGTCGGTCACTCTGTAGTTGTGGGCTTCCGATTCCAGTGATAAAAAGGTTTTTTATTCATCATCTCTCACCGTTCTTCCTTTCTTGGCGTGAACCTCAGCACAGGCCTCTGTCACTCAACTCATAACATTTCTCAGTTGCATTTCTCCTCAGTTCTGAGCATCAACCAAATGGCAGTTATATAAAGAATCTCAAGTTCCTGAAAACTTAATAGAATTTCTTTGATTTAAAAGGCTGATCTAGTTTTCTTAATTTTTTTCCAGCTCTCCTCTGGGTTTCTCAGGTAGCAAGAAAGGGGTGGCACAAGATAAACATTTCTCCCCTCCACCTCTCTAATATATATCAGACCCTTACTGTATGTCTGTGGTCTTATTTTTGTTGTTTGTTTTTTTTAACAGAGTTGGCATAGATCCAGATGAAGATCTGAAAGCAGAAGCTGCAACCCAGGTATGTTGAGATTTTAGACATACATGCTGAACTAAGAACTGTTCAGCTGTTGACAGCTCATGTTTGTCAAAAGTATTGTTATAGCTGAAAATATTTAATGCAGCCAGGTTTAAAATAAAAAGGAACTGCAAAGTATTTATTGTACAAGGTACAAAGAGAGGATATATATATTTTTCAATGTTCATGCACTCGCAAAAGTTTTGTAACTAAAAGTGGTATAGAGTTTTGAAGAAAATTATAAATAAATATGAATATCCTGAAAGATCTAATAAACAAAATAATGGAAGTATTGCCTTGATAAATCCAAATACTTATCAGCTTCCAAATGCTGAATTTAACATGAGATGTCTCGGAACAATGTTTAATTCCGTCGAATAAAAAAGGAAAACGTGTAATGTTCAGTACTAGTAGGTCAGGTTTCAGTTATTTTCCACAAGGAAACCAAAGTACATTATGAACTTGAAAACTTTAAAGGAGGCTATTTAACAAGCTACAGCTGTTCACCTGTCACCTTCCCATTTCTGTCATGCCTGCACGGCATTGTTTCAAACACAGCACTGCCTGCAACTGCAGTGGAAATCTATAGATAAAGTCAATACACAGAGACATGACTTGTGCTTCAGTGTGGGAGGGGAAGCAGCAAGAGGACTGGGGAGAAGCAACGCTGCAGTTGACAAGTTGCCAAAGCAAAAAGGAAAAGAGTGCCCAAGAATAACTTGGTTCCTGTTTCTAGGAAATACCATCCCATGCACTCTTTCAGACTGCACAACGGGAACTGAAATTGAAATCTCCCCCAACAGTGATATAAACGTCGAAAAAATTTGGGGCAAGACATGAATAAGACACTCATTAAATATTTTGTTAGGCAGAATTTGAATGTATCTTACATATTGAGTATTCTTAACATTTACACATATCTGAAGGCATTTAGGGTCTCAAATTTCATTGAAAATTAATAGAATTTAGATGCCTAACTGTCCTAAATGTTTCTTTTTTAAAAAAGGAAAAAGAATACTATTCTTATCTGACCATATCCTTAATTTTAGAACTTAGCCACTATTAAAAGGGTTAGCATAACACCCCTTTCCATCATGCCAAGATACTGACTTATTCTGAATCTGAGGGGACTAATCACTAATACCACTCTCCTAAGCATCTTGGTAGGAATTCCTACAATGTCTCAGCCCAAATTCTGACCAAGGTCAGGACACAAAAACTTAATCTTTTCATGACTTGATTTTAAAGACATATAATTTCAGAAATTTTCTACTTTGCAGCAGTCATGAATGATCAAAGAATGCTGGATGCAGTATAAGACTGACTGAATGCGTGTTTTGTGAAAACCTGATTTCTTCAGAAGTCACTAGGCATCTAATTTTCTCCTTTTATTAAAAATGAAAACAATCACATTTATGAATAACAATAACCCATCCAGTGTCCTAACTGTGCCCTGTGAATTAGCACCTATCTATGTTGACAAAAACTCAGCAATATAACACGGAAGTTGTAAATAAATATAACACCTTTCATGATCTATCATGTCCAACTAAGCATTCCTTATAGTAGTAAATTTTACCTTGGAAGATAGTTTTGCTGCACTCATTCTTTCTTACCCCTCACCCTGTGGTATTCTATTTTCATTTGTCTGATTCTTTTGTATTTGTCATCTCAGTCTTTTACTAACTAATTCAGACCTCTGCTGCATTCTCTGTAGCTCTCTTTGTTTTAAATTAGTACCTATCACAGTTATTCAATTTGTGTCAGGATATTTCTTTTAATTTTCTCTTTCATCTCATGTCTCTCTCATTCCTCCTCTGCCCCTTTGCTGTTTTTTTTTCCTTCCCTTTATTTCAAACATGATGGTTTTATTTATTTACCTACTTTTCATTTTGTCCCTATGTTAGAGTGTCTTTACACTGAAAGTTGTTTTTCTTCCGAAATCACATATTAACAAGTGTCATCTGTCTAAGAGAATGCCATTGGCCTTTCCAGATTCACAGGGAATGAAAAGCAACAGCCATTCATGGGAAAGTTCAGACATAGCGCCTGACACAAACAAACCTTAGAGTTGCTTTTTATAATGCGTAATGTCCAAGCAAGACAGTTATTGATTATATTTTGAGTTCTTAGCAAAATGGCACAGCATTTGGCAGAATGTAGAGTCCTTGCAAGACTGAAAGAGTATGCTTTGAACTAAAGCTTGCGATAACTACACATATATCAATACACAGGCAATACTGCTGCACCTTAGAATTTAAGGGCCATATATTCACCATTAGAGGTTAAACATACCTGAATCTTGAAGCCTGGCAAGGTACACAACTTAGGCCATCAAGCTACCTAAAATTCTGCCTCCTTACCCTGACAAGTCATGGTGGGGGAAGGAAGTGGGAGAGGATGGGACGGAATCAATAATAGGGGAATTGTCAAATGCAGTGATTTGAACACTACTATACTTAAGTACTTGTCATAGCTATAACCAACTCAGCTTGTTTTGAATCCTGCACAGTACATATTCTTAGACATCACAAAGAAACTGGACAAATAACATATCAAGTTCCAGTATCTCCCACTGCCTAAAATCCACCTGGATTTTAGGGGCAGAAAAAACCTTAAATGCCTCCCATTTTGTAAATCCTATGTCAGAGGCAATAGCAGCTGTACAGCTGCAGAACCCTTTTCCTTTCCTACCTCTCCATCTTGATCTCCCCTTTTTCCCCCTCTGTAAACCTGATTTTCTCTTCTCTGAAGGAATTGGATTCAGTCAGTAATTCCAAGTACACAGTTGTTTCTGGACTTCTGATTATGCTAATCACTCAATTCTGGGTTGGCTCAGCCAGTAATTTTGGCAGTCAGCTGGTAGCAAATTCCAGTTTGAGTTACAAGACTGGGAACCCAGGGCTCCTTCCCTATCAAAGGTGTAGAGTTTTTTAATGTATAGTTACCATCTGGACTTCACCATGCTGTGATCTCAGCCATCAAAAACATCTCTCAGTTTCTTTGTATTAATTCTTCCTTGCCTTTACTTAAATGTGTTTATCATCAAATCCTTATCATAAGCATAAAGAGAATAAATAATAGCCTAATATTCATATCAATTTCTTAATTGATGGACTGTCAGGACTCAATTCTGAAAGAACTGAATTACATACTATATACACTAAAGATATTAATACATAATATTGTATAGAAAATTACATATAAAAATAAACAAAAGCAGTCAGTTTGCTGCATATCACATATATTCGGAGTATAAACACCACAAGCTAACTCTGATAAGCAGAATGCATGATACATAATCATTACACAGAGTTAAAAGTTGATCTATTAGAAAGCAAAAGCTTTTATGGAAGAGGGCTTTTTAACTAATTTCCCATAAAGTAAGTTAGTCAATAGCATATTTTATTCAGATGGTTTATTTATCTCAGAAATTCTGCTATGTTAAATCTTTAACCAAGACAGTGTAAGAATATATTTTCTACAAGTATTTTGGAAAAATTGTTCTAGATGTAATATTGATCTCAGTAGAAAGCTAAATAGGCTGCAAAACACCTATCAATATCATCTCTGTAAAACTAACGTTCATAGTTTATTTAACCACCCCTATGTCTTTATTAGCATAATAAGGAAATTATTTATTCTTTCCCCATCAGTTTCATCTGCAAGCCAGTTGGTGAATTTATTGAAGTGACTAATGAGAACAATCTCCATGTGGGTAATCCCAAGGGATGAGAAAGAATGGCATTTCTCCATTCTCAGAGCCCCTGGTTTTACCTACTGTGACTTGGGCAGTGCAGTTAGAGCCCTTGCCAGTGAAGACTGAGGCAAAAAAAGTCATTCAGTACCTCAGCCTTATCCATATCCTGGGTGGCCAGTTCTGTTTCCTTCCGGAGAGGGCCCACAGCCTCCCTAGTCCTACCTTTTTCCCTGACNGGTTGGAACTTGATGACCTTCAAGGTCCCTTCCAACTCTAACCATTCTATGATCCTCCCTTCTCAAAGAAAAATTTGTTGTCCAGGAGGTGATGGATTGTCTCCCATACTTTTACCTCCCTGAACTGTAGGGAAAGTAAAAAGTCTTACGATCGTAGGACACAAGGATCTGTAACAGCCCAAAAGCACTCCCACTGACATCTCTAATCATCCCATACCTGCAGTGCTTCTGGAGGAGCTGCACTACAGAACTACTCAGATTCCCTCTAACGTAGAAGCTGATGAGACACCACAGATTTCACATACAAGAGTAAGGAGGTACAACAATTGTCACACAGAACTCAAACCAGCCAGAGGTTTCAGCCCAGCAGAGCAGGTGTAGAGCAAAACAGCAATACAAGAATAAAAGCAGGTCCAGGTCAGGACCAGCAAATTCTGGGAGAATTATACTCTGGTGTAGACTTTTTCCACTGCATTGCTTTCATTGGCTGTTCACTGCAGCCCAGTCCATGATGATGTCTATTTGCAAGCTTGTCCTCTTTCTCATCTCTGTCCCTGTCCACCTTAGTCCTTCACTCTATCTTTCAGTGTTTCTTTTTGTTTTCCAATTGGTTTATTCCCTTCTTAAATAAGCTCACCCAAATACTGACCTATCATAGACCTTACCTGCCATAACTTTTTCTTCTTATATGTTTCAGCACTTTCCCCAATCTGTATCTATCTTGCCAAAATGCATTATTAGATACTAAGGGCGTAGAAGAGTGTTCTGCTAGGTTAGGGATTAGCACCAATCTTCTCTGCTTCAGCTTCCCCGGTTGCTAGGGGGAGTTGCTAAAATACTCAATTCAGTAACAAGTATCAGATCCAAAAAATAATATTTGGTCTATTTGGTGCATCTGTAAGTTCACTGTAACTATGTCTGGCATTAGCAAAATCATCAGCAGCTACAACATGGTTTCTGTCTCTGTATAACCTTATTGAAAATGTAAAAGTTCTCATATGCAAGTTGACTTGGACCTAGACCCTATAGAGTTTCAAGGATCAGTTGATTGACATTATTATCACCAGCCAATTAACTGAGTGTTAATGTATTATAAGAAGTTAAAGTGTTTCTGTGTTAACATATTAAAACAAAAAATATTAGATAAATCAGTTTAAAATCGCAAAAGAAAAACATTTCCATTAAAAAATAATCTAATCTGCAGTAAAACAGAAACAAGAATATAATGAAGCGTCCTTCAAGAACTGGCAATACCATTCCTAATTCATCCTCCCACTAGTTCTTCCACCAGTACTGATGCGATACCCAGAGTACAACCAAACCAAGTGTCTTTGTACAGAAGAATGTCTATCGTGTTATTCTGAATTATGACCCTGAGTGAAAGGACAGTCCATCTACCTGTGCAGTGCACCCCACAATTAGCTTGCAGAATGGAAAGCAGTAGTTTGAGTCTGGTTGTGGCTTATAAATACCCCTACTTTTCCAATGTTGCTGTGTTCCTCTCCCTTCATAAACAAGCACAGAAAGAAAAGTAGTGCCATAATTATTAGAATATCATGATCCCTTTGGGAATGACATTTTGTTAGCCATACACAAATAGCATCTGATCCTGTAGGAGTAAACTGAAGTAGTCCCACAATGGCAATTAAATCGAAATATCATTTTATTGATCTCAGAATATAGTGCTTCTCAGCTGCTTAATAAAATTGGAATCATTAATAAAAGTAAATGCTGCACTCTTCCAATGAGTACATAGCAATGAGAAATGTGCTATATGAGCCAATTTGCTCCTGAACTTATTCACACAGATGACATTTCTGCCAAGAGGCTTTTTAAATTAAAAAAAAAAAAAGGCAGTTAAACTGTAATTTGGTTTGACATGTATTTTTAATATTGGAACTCCATTATTTATTTATGTTTTAAAATGCTTTTCACTTCCTTCATTTGTTTATTTTGCAGAGTGCATCTAACTTGGATAAAAATACAAGCAAAGCTGAGAGCGCATGGCTGTTCAGAATATGGTATGGCTTTGACCACAAGTATCCTTTTCTGTTATAACCTATAGATGATCGTTGCATTACAACTAGCGCCTTCAAAATATTTACAAATCAAAAAAATATTATACTAAAAACAAAAATCTAAGGACATTAAAATACATTATATTTTTGTAAGTGGAAGAAATCTTGAAAGTTCAAAGAAACAGAAGGTCTAGAGAAGCAGGACAATGCGGTTGTAGTACAATCCTGATTGAGGCTATGAGGAGCAAGAATATATTCAGAAGCTCTGCCCTACAGTAATACATTGTCAATAGGTTTAAATAAATTAATCTTTTAAAATTCCAGGATAAAACTAATCCAATTTCTAATCAGGCATGGTATAAATTCTGCCCGGGAAATCTATTTCCGATCTGTTCGGAGATTGAAGCCAGCCTAATGGCTGCTGCTTGCCCATGTATTCACAAAGCAGTAGCTACCCAAGAGAAAGCAAAAAACAAGACAGCACGGGTTTACCCACACCTCTTACAAACAAAGATGCACCTATTATGAAAATGTAGCTCCCAAGACTTTCCTGGAGCTATACTTCCTATTCCCTGAACCTTTGTACTTCTATTTGCATTTCTATTGAGACAACACTCTCCCACATCTACACCCTCCCAAAGTCAAGGTAGAGCACACAGTCTCTGACAACCAATACTGACACTAATGCCTCTGCCAAGGTGGTGAAAGCCATCATCCTAATTTATTGTCGTTTTAAGCTGAATCTGCAAAGGCTTTGCGTAGCTGTCAGTGAGATGCCACAATAACAATCGTGCTCTAAGCTTTTAACAGAGATAGACAATGAGTATAAGAGAAGCCCATCTGCTGATTTCTGTGCATACTGGCTCAGGAGATAAACAGGCAGAGCTCTACCAGTAGCCTCCATTATCCACTAGCAAATCTAGTGGTTCATTACCCTGATTAACGTTCAGGCCACATGTATGGTTTTCTGATACCAGCTGCAGCAATCTGGGATGAAATATTTCAGCTGATTAAATGTAATTCTTTGGGAATATAGCTTCCTTGGAGAATTCAAGGGAAGTTATCCTTCAAAGACACTTTTGATGGAAAAAACATCTTTTTGGTTAAAAATGAATGTATTGCCCTAATTCATCTACCCAAGCAGTTTTAAGGGCTAAAAAGCACTTAGCATTAAAATGTTTCCCTAAAATACTTTTTAAATTATACTTAGAAATAGAAGGTGAATGCTGTGTAGAGTGGGAAAATATGTTTAAATGTTAATGCTGAGCACCAGCATAACTGGTTTTAACTACCACACAGTCCCACTTCTTTTATATAAGGAATAGCCTATGGTTGTGGTATATATAAAAAACTGTAAGTCAGAAGGAACAGATAAACTGGGGGGGGAAATTGCTCTGAAAGAGAAAAAAAAGAAAAAAGAAAGCAGGAAAATGTGGAGGGCAAGACTAGGACATAGGCATGAATTAAAGACAACAAGGATATAGCTAGAAAACAAGGGACAGAGGCAGAAGGGAAAGAGAAATCAACATGAAAAGGTTTGGCAAGAGTATATGCAAAATGAAAGAACTTCAGAATGCACCAGAAGCACCACTTCTCATAGATTATCTCTATCGAGACCTCTAGAGATCTTGAATATGGGTGTCTGATGCTTTATACTAGGAAATATGGTTTTCATGTCTTTTAGATTTTAAGAAAATATTTTAAGTTATTTTTTTAAAAAAATAAGAAATTTGTTCTATTTAAGAATAAGCGTCACTCTGCAAGTCATCGTAATCTTTCTTTAGAATTCAGATTTACAGAGATTAGACCCCTACCATTATCCCAAAACATATTTGTATTACAAATAATACTTCTAACATTTCACTCATCCTGAAAATGTATGCCCATATACCTGCACTGAGTAAGAGTTCAACCCACTAATGCTCTGACTCACAGCTCTGAGCATTTCTTTGGTATGACTATTTCTGAAAGACATTCTTTTCAGGGAGAGAGAAATTATCCACCCAATCTTTCTTTTGCCTTTCCCTGCCTAATGTTACAGAGCTGTGCTGCTAAATTTAGAAGAAGAAATTGTCATGTAACACAGTATTTGTGCCCAATACAAGATTGCATAGAGGATTATGGTAAAGTTCTTGAAGGAAAGATACAGCAAAATAATAATCTATCTGGTTATATACTTCGCAAGCACACAATACTGTGACATTTCTATAGTTTGACATTCTCTTGGGCGTTAACACAAATCTACCCACTCTTCTGGCAGTAACATCTCTTTATGCCTATTTATTTCGCAAGGGAAAAGCAAGAGGAAAGAAATATCACTGAGGAAATCAAGAAGTTGTGCTGTTCCTTGCTGTGCTTATGAATGATTTCCACTCAGCTCAGTGGTCTTAGTAAATGGCAACATGCCACACTAGGGTAGAACTGCACCAAAAAATCCCCTAAAATTCTGGTTTTGAATCAAATTTCATTTTTATTCCTAAAGAAACAGTAGGAGCCTGATCCAGAGCCAGCTGGGTTCAATAAGAATTGTTTTCTTTACGCAAGTATCTTTGAATCAGGCATTGACATATAAGAAAAACATAATGTTCTCTAAAATCTAGGTTAAAGAATACTAATATTGGAATAATAAAAATTAAGAACAGCTCATTTAAGTACTTGGAGGTACTGACTTGGATTTTCATCTCAGTAATTTAAACAAAGAAAATGAAAAATAAAATACTTGGTATCTGAAAGTGGATAAATTCCAGTGATGTTATTTCAACTTCCTTGTTTTTACACCTTGCAATGCATTACCATTTGAAGCTGTAATAACTGATTTAAGGCTAGTAGAAAAGTGAGACAATAAACAAAAGACATTCCAAGAATTTATTGGGAAAAAGAACAAGATCTATAATCCAGCACTACATATATGGCTTTATTTTGCTGTCTGTGTTTTTTCAAGGCAGGTGTAGCCAAGTTTAGCTAACAAATGAGTGAGTGGAAATATCATCCTGCAAGGGCAACAACCTGTGTATGTAAGGACAGAGCTTAAAGAAATGGTGAACAAAGTCGTACCATTCCAGAGCATCTCACAATAAAATTATAACTTTGTCCCCAGCTAGTAGCAATTTGCTTTTAACTCTTCTCAGTCTGAAACCTCTTCACTTGTTTGCTCCAGCGAATATCACTGGCTTTTGCCTGCTTGGTCCCAAGACATTGTATACCTGACTAGAGACAGAATTCCTTCTCTACACAGGCCAGTTACAATCTACTGCTAAGAATGAAGGTAAAATTACTATAATACAAGTTTCTTGCAAAAATTCTTGACCTGTTTTTGCAGCTACATCAGACTAAACTGCTGCAATCATTTCTCATTTAATATGATCTTATACAAAGCTTATTGTCCACTAAGGCTTCTTTCTCTCTCTGTGTTCATGTAATTCTCGCTTCCTCATGTGGAGGTATTTTTGCTCCCACTGGGTGTTTATAGCATCAGTCAGGAAGATGACTACACCGTTCCCTGGCTTCTCATGCTGTATACTGACAGAAGGAAGGGTTTGGGATTTTTGCACTAAATCACAAAAGTGCAAAAATAGCTGAAACTGAAGATAAAAAAAGAGCATAATGTATGTGCTAAGATGTTTCCACCCATAAATGCTCACGGATTTCATAAGGAAAAGCCTACGTTATGTTGCAGGATGTGTACTTTAATAGCACACACTGAAACTTGCATTGAGAAAAAAGTAGTTACTGCGTAACAGGAAAATGTATGTAAGATTACAAGAGAAGAAAGCAAGAAGGGAAGGAAGAGGGACAAAGACTTCAAGTGCATGGTAAGTTCCTTTAAATACTTACACATTAAATTGCAAGACACTGGCGTCGGGCCCACCTGCAGCCAAGTCTAATCTTTTTTTCTTTTCTTTTTTTTTTTTTCTTACAATGGGGTGAGGATGATGTTGTGTGTGATGCGATCCCCCAAGACTAAACAACAACCAAAGTGCTAATGCTGCCTGTATCTGGCCCATGAGGGGTGAGAGGTAACAAGAGAGAGGCGGTAATTGTTGTTAGCTGGCCAGTATGGGTATTGTAACTATTGCTATGGCAGGCCTAGGGCATCCTTGATAATTGCTCCAAGCTACCAAATAGCAGCGTAGCTGTCTAACTTGCACAGAGCTCTACTTTTTGAGCAGCTCACATGCACACTGTAATGAATAGAATAGCAGGAGGAGAGCTTTCTCCTTCTTTACAGGTTTCTTTTCAATCTGAGGAACTAAAATTCAGTGACACTGAATACAAGCAGAAGTCTGAGACAGAGTGAGCCAATTCTCCATAAAGCAACTTCTAAAAGTGTTTCTACTCGAGCTGCAGTTATTCATCATTCAGACGCAGTTTTTTTAAAAAAAAAAAAACAAAACAAAAAACTTCAACATTTTGTGGTCTTCAGCTGAATTGTGCTTATGGGATGACTTGCCACTCTCATATCAGAGACAGATATCTTTGGAAGGAAAAGAGAAGATGGCTGTGAGCATGCATGTGCACACCAATTCCTTTTACCTGCTGGAGAATAATACAATTCTTAATTATGAATATTCTGATTTTATATTCTTTATCATTTCAGTGAGAACTGCAAAATAGCATATGGCATCCTAGTTTTGGACCAGAACCTCATTTTGCTAGGCAGTTTTCAAAAAGAGAAAAGACAATCTTACCTCTTCAGTCTAATTATGAATCAAAGAAGCATCAGATAGTTCAATGCAAGCAAATTCAGGTAGTGCACAGAAACGGTAACATGCCCAAGTCACAGTAGGTAAAACCAGGGGCTCTGAGAATGGAGAACTGCCCATAGTAGAAGATCAGGTTCGAGACCACCTGAACAACCTGAAAATGCATAAGTCCATGGGACCTGATGAAATTCATCCACGGGTCCTGAAGGAGCTGGCGGACCAAGTTGTGAAGCCACTTTCCATCATATTTGAGTGGCAGTCTGGTGAAATTCCCGCGGATTGGAAAAAGGGGAACATAACCCCAATATTCAAAAAAGGGAAAAAAGAGGAGCCAGGAAACTATAGGCCAGTCAGTCTCACCTCTGTGCCTGGCAAGATCATGGAGCAGATCCTCCTGGAATCTCTGCTAAGGCACATGGAAAATAAGGAGGTGATTGGAGACAGCCAACATGGCTTCACCAAGGGCAAATCCTGCCTGACAAACTTGATGGCCTTCTACAATACTGCTACGAACTTGATGGACAAAGGCAGAGCAACAGACGTCATCTACCTGGACTTAAGCAAAGCGTTTGACACTGTCCCGCATGACCTCCTAGTGTCCAAATTGGAGAGTCATGGGTTCGATGAATGGACCACTCGGTGGATAAGGAACTGGCTGGATGGCCGCACTCAAAGAGTTGTGGTTAATGGGTCAATGTCCACGTGGCGGCCAGTGACGAGTGGTGTCCCGCAAGGGTCAGTACTGGGACCAGTACTATTTAACATCTTTGTTGGAGACATGGACAGTGGGATAGAGTGCACCCTCAGCAAGTTTGCCGATGACACCAAGCTCGGTGGCGCGGTTGACACGCTGGAGGGAAGGGATGCCATCCAGAGGGACCTGGACAGGCTTGAGAGGTGGGCTAATGCAAATGGCATGAAGTTCAACCAAGCCAAGTGCAGAGTCCTACACCTGGGACGTGGCAATCCCAGGCACAAATACAGGTTGGGCAGAGAATGGCTGGAGAGCAGCCCTGAGGAGAAGGACTTGGGAGTGCTCATGGATGAGAAGCTCAACATGAGCCGGCAGTGCGCGCTGGCAGCCCAGAAAGCCAACCGTATCCTGGGTTGCATCAAAAGAAGTGTGAGCAGCAGGTCACGGGAGGTGATTCTCCCCCTCTACTCTGCGCTTGTGAGACCCCACCTGGAGTACTGTGTTCAGTTCTGGAGTCCTCAACATAGAAAGGACATTGAACTGTTGGAACAGGTCCAGCGCAGGGCCACCAAGATGATTAGAGGGATGGAGCACCTCTCCTATGAAGATAGGCTGAGAGAGCTGGGACTGTTCAGCTTGGAGAAGAGAAGGCTCCGGGGAGACCTGATAGCAGCCTTTCAGAACCTGAAGGGAGCCTACAGGAGAGCTGGAGAGGGACTCTTTGTCAGGAAGTGTAGTGACAGGACAAGGGTTAATGGTTTTAAATTGGAAGAGGGGAGATTTAGATTAGATATTAGGAAGAAGTTCTTTACTGTGAGGGTGGTGAGGCACTGGAACAGGTTGCCCAGGGAAGTTGTTGATGCCCCATCCCTGGAAGTGTTTAAGGCCAGGCTGGATGGGGCTTTGAACAACCTGCTCTAGTGAGAGGTGTCCCTGCCCATGGCAGGGGGGTTGGAACTTGATGATCTCTAAGGTCCCTTCCAACTCTAACCATTCTATGATTCTGGAAGTGTTTAAGGGAATTGGCCAGCAGGAAGCATAGATCTCATAGCATAGATACGCCAATAGAGCACAGGAATTGCTGTTGTAGGTGTTACAAGCAGATCATAGTAAAAGCTGAGGGGAAGCACAAATCCTGGTAGATGGATTATACTGGGTATCATACCATGAACATGATGCAAGAGCCGGTGGCTCTATCATAAGGCTTTCTCAAGTACTGCAAACTTTAGCAGGACAGGGTCCCCAGAATGTATTTTATCATTAGTAACAATTGCTTGAACTTGGGTCAAAACTCATTCCTACTACACATTTGCAAGCACGTGGTCTAGAAAAACTCATTGTTGTTTTTACAGCACAGATAATCAGTATAGCTGATTTGGTGCTGTTTCCTGACCCTTTCCCAAGGACGCAAGATTGTTGAAACTCTGCAAATTAACCTCATAAATAAACACGGCTAATGATTAACCAGAATAATAAGTGACCTCAGTTTGTCCTCCATTCACAGAAAGAAACCTAGATAAATAATTCTTAAACAATTCTATGCTGAATATGCAAGTAAAATCATTCTCATTTGTAAAGATTCTCTCATGTCAATTCTTTGAAAATCTCTTTCACGTCCAGTTATTTTTACAAGAAAACAGTACTAAACAGGAGTTGAATACTAAGTATGAATGCAAAGTTACACGCAGTGTTAAATGAAAAATATGTAGTTCTGTTACAGTATTTGATATATGTTCCTTTTTACCCTTCCGTTGCATAGAGACATATGTACCTAAACCATTCTATGATTACTGGTGCTTGTTTCTTGTTATTTTTATTTTAAAATAGAAATCTTTGAACCCGCACTTTCCCCACCATGATCCTGAAGGACAAAGAGAGCTGCAGTAATTTTTGTTCCAAAAAATACAATCAAAAGGAGATAAAGTTTGAAATTTTTACTATTTAGATTTCTCATCCTGAAACAAAGATTCAATACATTACAGAAAGGTCTATTTACATGTTTAAAACTGAAAAAAAGGCAAAAAAAAATTATAGTTAGGGAGAAAAGGAGCTGACAAGGGAAGACAACAGAAAGATCAGATTATTTTTCCTAGTCTAATTTTATCTCTTATATAAAATAATACAAAAGCTAAGTCATTCTGGAAGAGGAATTTTGTTATTATTATTTTTGTTTGCCAAAGGCCTTTTATGTCACTGGTAGCAAAGCCATTATATCAAATATCTTGATTTGTTTAAAGCCTTCGTAGTAATACGCAGTGCTTTTGCCTTTAAGGGAAGAAATCAAGACACACATTGGGGAAACTGTGGGATTTCAAAAAAAATCGATGTACAAAACAATGGTTAAACAATGCAGGCATGGGACAAGTGGAGAAGGAGAGTGTGTTGTTATTATTGCAATTTGAGAAAAGCAGCAGTGATTTAATGTGAAAAGAGATTCCCATTAAAGTAAAAAAAAAAAACCACCCCATTTTGTAAGCTGTTATCAAATCTTTGTTGTGATCCATCGGAGACATTTTCATCAGGTTCCATTTTCTGTTCTTTGCATCAAATGGTCATTGACTTTCTAAGAGTTTTGCGTGGTATCTAAGGCAGAACCTGGCCTACAGCTTATTCTAGACAACTTGGTATATAATCCTTTGCTTCTCTATTTAACATTTACCTCATTTGACATAGCATACCTTTTGTTCGTGCTATTCAAGGAGTTCTCTCAATTCTGACAACAAAGACCCCAACCAAATGTAAAACTTGCTGCACAGACCTCACTGGCCCCATTATAAATGCATGGGGGTTTACGCAACTATGTCACTTTCCTTTATGTAAGAATATATTACAATGCAATACCTAGGAACTATAGAAACTATGATTATTTTTAAATTTTAGAACTTCTTGTGGAATCTTAAAGTTTTTCACAGAAAAAAATATAACATTTTAATCTTTCCAGTATAGAATAACTCCAAAGCTCATTTTAAAGGTAACAACTTTTTTTTTTTTTTTCCAAGTATTTCTGAAATATTTCTTAGACCCACCAAGTTGGTCAGGAAAATGAAAAAAGGTAGAGAAGTGGAACTGGAGCCTCTGGAGCCCTAAGAAATTTGGCTTTTGCGAGGCTCTCAGCAGAGACTCTTAATGTGCCAGAGCAGGGAGAAAAAAGGGGGAAGGAGGGAAGAAACAGGTAAAACTTCTGCCTACAACAGTGCTGAAGGTGACTTTTTTTTTTATTTCATGAAATACGCATGTTAGACACAGACGTAACACACCTGAAAAATTTTGACTATTATTAATTTCCATCATTAAGTTTTAGTGGCTGGCATTAAAGAGGCCCCTTTTCTCAGCAAAGCACCCCTACGTGCTTCATCCCTGCCTGCAGGCAAGTGGTCGGTTCCCTCTGACTTGAGGAACGTTTGCACTGCACCCAAGAGCTGGAATATTCAGCCACTCCTCCCAGATTTACCAAGGGCCATTTCTGAAGCTATTTACCAGACCAGTGGATACTCACAAATCCACCAAGAAAATGCAGCACTTCATACAACCAAGGCCTCAGTCAGGCAATGCAGTTTACAGAACTGTTTTCATTTTTTCTCTTAATGTTAGTTTCAGCTCTGTGAAGGCATCATATACAGCTGTAGCATCTTAAAACCAGACAGGGTCAAGATTTTTACTTTAACATAAGAGAAATTCTGCACACACGGTACCAAGGCAGAACTAAGCACAGAGGATTCCTCTTATAGGTGTATTTTATATAGAGGTGCTATATTAATAGCTATTGACCAAAAGCCAAATGTTCCAGCAGACAAAAGACTCAACTAGAAAAATTGCTATATTATTAAAAAAACATTCACTTCTGCAGCTTACTTCTGCCTGCACAGCTGTGTTACAGTATCTGTCAAATCAAAATACAGAACTTGAAGGCACTAAAGCCTAGTGAAGTGAATGGACTCACAGCTTATTGACCTCAAGCTCAAGACATCTTAGTATTTGATTTTACTGATAAGTATTAATTATTATTCCATATGACAATTTTTTGTTTTGCTTTATTTTTTCCTTCCCTTCTCACTTTATTATTACAGCATACTGTAGTCTGAAAGTACAAAGACGCAGAAGCCTAGACTTGTATTAGTCCACCCAAGCATAAAATTATAGTTTATTGGCTGACAATACTTAACAGCACCCAGAAGACCTAAGTAGAAGATAAAAGTACCAGAAGATTGTAACACAGATTTAATCAAGCATAACTTAAAACCTTCTTTCAAGTCTCTTGTTATTTCATTTATAGCCCTGTGTGTGCAAAAAGTTACTTTGTGTTACACCTAAGGTGTTTTTAAATGTTCTTCTGCATGTATATCTTTCACTGTTGCCTTTCCAGTCACTTAGCATGTATCAGAATGCTTGGGCGTGCATGCAGAACATGCTGCATATATAATACTATCTATAAATGGCACTTCTTTTACAGCGGCAATTGTCACAGCAAGATATTGCTAATTATAACATCACCTAAACAAGAAATTGGTAATGGTAATACTTCCTAGTAAGGGTCTCTTATTAATGTTAAATTACAGTGGTATTCCTGTAAAACCTGAAAGAGTAAAGGAATTCAGTATGATTAAGGTTATTGCCAGGAATGCCAAATGGCACATTAATGATT
Organism: Thinocorus orbignyianus; assembly: GCA_013400375.1. Taxonomy (NCBI): domain Eukaryota; kingdom Metazoa; phylum Chordata; class Aves; order Ciconiiformes; family Thinocoridae; genus Thinocorus; species Thinocorus orbignyianus. The sequence continues at coordinate 125,357 of VXBW01005589.1, read as the reverse complement.
TTCCGGTAGAAAGTATTCTTAAATTGAACTTTTTTACAGAAAGCTAATATCTGGATGCAAAACCTTTAAAGTCACTGACATGTTCCTGGGCCTTTAGTGGGTATGATGAAGCCCTCAATACAAGTCTTATTTGGAAGCTTAATCCGTATATTGGCATTCTTCCCATTTAAGGGGTTGCTCTGGAAAAAGCACTGTTGGTGTCCTTAGTTTGTGTTGGCTGTGATGGCTTTGAGTTGAGTTAAACTACTTTAGCACACCTTAACACAAATCCACCAATAGGGCTAAGGCAAATGTGTGTGTGGGNGGGGGGGGGGGGGAATGGTTTGTTTTAAGAACACTCTGGCAATCAGCAATTCAAAATACTGCAATTCTTGGAAGCAGAGAAAATCAAAAGCCATTTTCTATGTCCTCATATCGAAATAGGTGCCTGATTCACTAGAACACATGCATCATCACTCATTCAAACATATTGTGAATCAACCAATCTTAGTACCAGTTCTTAATTCAGCACTTCTTCTCAAGGGTACGCTAAGGGAAGGTGGAAAGGATAAATCAGAAGAATTAAAATCCTGCTTTAGGCTGAATGGAAGTTTGCACAAGGTATTGCAGCAGATCATCACATCTTGTGAGCTTGCTTGGACTATTGGTAGAGAACATAAATGTCCCAAGCAGGAGACAAAGGCTGCCTTTCATCTTCAACTATACTACAAGCTTCAAGTAAAATGCAAATCAGAGTATAGTGTTCATAAGAAGACAGTGTCTTAATTTACATGCATAAACAAACAGCAGAGTACTTTTTTAAATCAAGGCTGTAGCCTTTTATTTTTATATATATAGACCTAGAGCTCAGGAATCTCTTTTGTAGATTCAGTTATCCTAGTTATCCTAGCAGAGTTGGGGATTTTTTTTTCTGTAGAGCGAGCACCATTCCTTTCAGCTGAACATGTTTGTGGGCTTCTCAGTGAAGGTATTTGACATGACTTGCCATCCTGACCTCCTTTGCACAGGGAGATCTACTAAGTTACTCATTGTAAATGCAGCATTCAGATTTATATAATCTTCTCCTACAGGCCCAGAAGCTGAAGAAATTTTGGTGACAGTATTTATAGAACTTTATCGGTGTGCATCTAGTTGTCATAAACAGAGTCCAGTTTGATGTACAGATAAAGAAAATGAGCTGCATTTCCAATCACAGCACCAGTTCCACTTCTCTTCTACCAGCATCATAGCCATAAAACCTGTTAAAACCTGTTACTCTCTATTATTATTAACAGATAGTAGAGGGAGATGTTATGACTTAGAGGGTTCAGTCTGCAACAGAAAAGGACAGCACAATTATTTTTATGAACTTCATTATTTCTACTCTTAGAAAAAGGAGGCATTCCTGAAAGAGAACAGTAGAGGAATAGGTGGAAGCACAGAACATTTTCAGATTATTCCTTTGTACCTTGGTCGCAAATTGGTCATATAGATGTGTAGGTGGAGAGGAACAATGATAGAATGTAAAATAAAAACTTTGACAAAATTTATATAGTTTACCTAGTATACAATGGAAATAATACCAACATTTTGTGTGTTCTGTGTCCTGGAGCTACTATTTCAAAAGGCAAGAAATAGTATCATGGAAGGTTAGGAAATGTATACTTAATTATGTGAAGGAATAGGATAAGTATTTTGATCTGATGATTTTGGTCCTTTTTTTTTTTTTAGCTTCTGCTATTATACCTGATGAAAAAATGTTTTGATCTGTTAAATATTTATTTTAACAATCTTGTACAGGACGCATTATCTATGCAGACAATTTTTTTTTGTCTTTTGTGTAATTATTATATATTTAAAACAGTTATGTATTGAAAACAGTTATGCTATGAATAGTAAAATCTCTCCGAATTTCTACAGTGGCAAGTTCCTTGCCATTGCTGATGGACTTTGAGTGTTTTGCAATCTGTTCATCAGAAATTTATAGGGGATGTTTTACTCAATCTGCAAAAATCAACCTGGTGATTTTCTGAACTGATTATTTACCACATTGTGGTACTGTATTTAATTTTAGACATAGAAGTAGGGAAAACCAATTGAAAAATGAGGCATTTCTCTACACTTTTTGAAATATGAAATTTCTTACATAGCCCACTGAGCGACCACAATCTTGAAATTTTAAACAGTAAATTGTTATTTATTTTATTCTCATCATTAGCCACACTTCTGCTCATTTTAAAGAACAGAAAAAGAGAAGTCCCAGGTTTGCATTATCTATAAGGAGTTCAAGAAGAGATTCCTTCCCTGTTTCATTTTGTTTGGTTGACTGCTAAGAACCTGTGGTCTAAACTCAGAGATGATTTGAAATGCTGTTATTACACCACTGTAATATCATTAACTTGAGCATAGTCCATTAGTCTTCGTGTACACCAGTGCAAGAGAAGGTATCAATGCATGCAACCTTCACACTTTTCACTGTACATGTCTTTGGCTTCAGTGTCTTAAGAGTCTCAGTGATATCAGAAAAAACAAAGCACCCCTATTCACGTCCACTCTTTCACCAAACTAGTGAGGAAAAAAATTCCCTCCATTCTACATTGATATAAGTTGAGTTCTTTAAGAAAAACAGAAGGGGAAAGCGGATTTTTTTCTCAGCTATTGCACTATCCTACATAGCCTTGGTCATGAAGCTGCATGTGTTTTCTCATTATCCAGTGACAAACTGTCAGGTGGGAAGCAGGGAGCACAGCCTTAGAGTACAGATTTACACTTTAACTGTTGTCAGACCAATCTAAAACTAGTTTGAGGAATTTCAAACAGCAATGATAAGCCCTAATATTCTCAATGTGATTAAGGTAAGAAGTGATAGACCCTTCTTTAATGGGGAAGCACAGAAAAGGTTTTTACTCATAAAAAGCACTGTATGATTTATTCAAAGGTTGAGTCCTCATTAAGATACAGAATAGTGCATGTCACAAATGGTTAAGGCTTTGAAATTCTTTGTGGATTATTCACTGAAATTTGCATTGCTACACAGCACAAGCTATTTTTGGATTCTGCATAAATAGAATATCTAATATAAAATTACATTATAATGAAATACGCAATAATGCAAGTACTCATAAAGTGCTTTTCATGTACTTCAGGCATTGAGAAGTTTGAAATGCATAAAATATGATTACATTTGCTGCACAAATGACTGCATATCAGGTTCATTCACATTTAATTAAAACTCAGATGCAAAGAATTGATATATGTGGTCTGCTAAGGCATAGTTAAACTGCTACTGATACTTTGTGTCATGCAAGTATCAGTGGGAACTGGAGTGAGTAAAGATGTGATTGGTCTTCAGGGCTTGGTCCTCCTAGCTAAACTAGAGAACTACACTTTTTGCTATGCAGAAAATGCTATTCGTTAATGATCCATGAAAATGCAGATAAAGCAACTCTGGATCTGATTGTTCCACAAGCTGCTACACAAATTTAAAGAAGCAATATAAAGATACAAGTTTTATGTTTAATTATCTGTGATACTCAGTTCAATAATTCCTTAAATCTTAAATATAAGGAAAGAATAAAAATAATATGAAAAAATTATGTATTTACAGTATATAGGCATAATAATGCACATAATCATATATATATATTTAAGTATTTAATAACAATATAGACTACATACAAATCTAATCCATATTGAATATCATAATAATTTTCAACTGTCATTTCCCCCACTGTTATTCTCACTTATACAATGGTGCAGTCTCAGCAGCAGGATTCAAAAGAGAAGGCATGGCTTCAGCACTGGCCGGTCTCTGTCTTGCCTGCTAGGATATTCTTTTAGAAAACGGAAACAGTTGATTCAAAGTCTCTTGGGCTAAGAGGAACGAAAAATACTGATCTTTCTCTTCCCAAATCAGTGCTTTAACATCTAGGCTAATATGTAAAAAATGGCCAGTAACTCACCTGGCAACTGAGATTTTTTTGGTTGAGTTCATTGCTGTCTCAATGAATTAGGGATGGTACAAGGACAACTAACCTATCGTGTCAGTCTAGGAAAGAAGGCAGAAATGAAATACGTCCATAGCCCTGTCCAAGTTACAGTGATACTGAGGCAACCACCTCTTTGATGGCTCTTTTCCCAGCCCAGGTTGCTTCTCAGCATGCATAGGGATGTGATTAGGAACCTAAGGAAATTTGTGGCTAATAATGGAGATGATTTGTGCTTTACTCTTAACAGTGTAAAATGCCAACTCTACTCATTTTATTGGACTATGCCTCCTCACCAGTATTTCCAAGAGCATAAAGGATAGCTGAAAATTATGTTTTATCTTAACTTCTTATATAGTAATAAATACATTTCTATGTGGTTTTGCTTTAGGCTCTGGTGCTACAGATACAACAAGAATGGTGGTGTTTTCACTTTTGCACATAGAAGAGCTAAATCGTATTTTTTTAAGCATGAATACATGGATGTTTACAAAATATGCATTATGTTTTGGACTGCTTTTCAGTCCTCTCTCTACATATCCACCCTTCGTACAGCACAGAAAAATAATCTTTTTACTTGTTTCAATAGTGACATATTTACAGTGTTTTTTTGCATTAGGTACGTCTGATCAAAAATAAACACCTCCTGGACCAAACCTTACCACACTAAGTCCAGATGCACAGTGGCTCTTCTGTGAGTGCACAACACCCCTTCATCACACAGTGGGCTTTACAATTAGTTGGTCAGATCAAACCTGACACAACACATAAGGAAATTTTGAGGTATGATTTCATGTGTAGAGTGGCAGGTCCAATCAATGCCAATGACCAAAAATGGCTACAAGGCATGTGCTTGCTTTGCCTCCCTGTGCAAGGTAATTCAATGTGAAAGAGAGAGGCACATGAGAAAGGCACCAAGCCAGAACCACTATCTCCTGAGCACACATGGCAGGCGAGGATGAGTGGACATGCTGTGAAATACAACTAGGAAGCTGCAGCAAATAGCCATGGATCAGATCAGGTTGGAGGCTCAGGGCAAACACATCAGAAATGCCATCTCAGGAGTTCCTCATAAGACACATCTGGGACCCACTCCCATAACCCTTACCCAAGAGGCGAGCAATTCCCTGGGATGGGGAGGGGAGTTCCTGACGAACCCTCAGCAGACCTTGCCCCCAAAACCTCCCTCCCCATGGCTGAAGAGATAACGCTTGTTGCTACACATAGATATTTCTGCTTGTGGTTTCAGAGGTAAATAAAAAGAAAATTCAGATTCTGTACAGTAGTTCATCCCCTGCAAAGCAAATAGCTATGACTCAGTTTATCACAAACAATAACGGAACAGGAATTAGCATTAACAAGCTAATGCTTCATCTGATTGTGAAGGGGTTTTTTAATCTTGTTTCTAATTAATTTTGACAGATTGACTTAAAATGGTTATTTGCTTTGTATTTGATGTGCATGAGACCCTTTCTGACTTCCTCTCATGATTATATGCTGTCAGCAACCAGCCTTTGAGAGTCCTTTTTCTTTTGGACACTGGAGGACTAAGTTCTTATTTCCATTTATTAAATGTTTTTGATTTATTAAGAGGCTTCTGTTTTTCAGCAATTTTTTCCTGCTTTTTATTTTGCTTTTCTTTTAATTTTTCAGATGTAGAAGTTTAACTTTAATTTGGATATTAATGCATAAGCTCCCATTTTGACTGTTGAGCCTCCTCTAAATTCTTCTTTAAAAGCCTTCTGGTGTTAGTTCCAGCTGAAGTACTAGAGGAATAGACCTCTTATCCTTCTCTGTACTTTCTGTCAAAATACTTGCAAGAAACATTTTTGAGACATTTCAGCTAAAATTAACAAGAGAAGACTGATTTCCTAAGGTATGTGTTCCTGCTACTGACAGAGTCAAGGCGAAAGGCTGCTTCAGGAAAGAAATGACTCTTCTTGCATTCTTTTCTCTTTCTGATGTATGAACAATTCTCATTATCATTAATTTGGATTGTAGTTGCTTACAAAGGTGCGTGTAAGCTCCTCAGCAATGAATATTTTTTAGAGCTACTGTGTTCAAAACTGTATCAAATAATGCTCACGACTAATTCTAAAGAGCTACAATCTATCACACAGAGTCAGGAGATTATTGGATTCTTATGTTTCTATACCCATGTCTTAATACCTGCAGTTTTGATGTCTGCTGCTAGAATGCACACAGCTCAGGGAAGTGGAAGCAAAAGAGGGGAGAGAGAATTCTTTTAGCAACTGATTTCACAGTAAATGATAGAGAGCTTGGAAGGTCAGGGAGTATAATAACTTTGCACAGAACTACAGCTAGTCCCCTCAGACTGTGTATTAATTACATTTTTAAGAGTCATATTGTCTGAGCATAGAGGTGACTTTTTTCTTTGTTCTGTGTTTATTCTGCCTATTTTATGTTTTAATTTAAAATTATTGCTCCACAAATAGTTGTGAAAACAGCATACAGGAAAAGTAGATAGATGAATTACATGCAAAAATTGCACACACATTCACTGCCACCTTGTATTAGCATCCATAAAAAAACAAACAGTCCAATGTAAAAGTAAATCCCAAATAAGGCCCTTGGAATGAATGGAATTGATATAACTTTTGACACAACTTAGCTCTTGCTCCAAGTGCTAAATCCAGCACAGATGGAATCAGTTTTTCTGCATTAACACCACCGTAACTGAGGGCAGAATTCTCCTTGGTGATTCTTTCCTGTTGTTTCACTGGGTTGTGAAGACTGACGTAATGGTTGTACCAGGCAAGAATAGCCAGTCTTGAAGGGTGCTTGGTCCAGCCTACACTTCAGCGTTTACCAATGACTCTCACCCATGGGAATGACAGCCAGGGTTACAGGTACCTGTGTGCTGACAAGTGAAGGGGCAGATATCCAGGCTGTCTGGTATGCAAGACCTTGTTCCTCTCCTTCACGTGCATGTACTAAAAAAATTGATTCCTTTTGCCCCAGAACACAATAAGAATCATAGAAACTAAGTCATTTCAGTACCAGAAGAACTCATTTAAGCTAAGAAAGGTGTCTGCAGTCCATGCCTACTGAAGACTGAGATGCTTTTCGACTGTCTGCTGTGAAGGCCAGAGTAAACCCAAGTCGAGCACAAGGAGTCTGAAAGCAAGGGGGCACCCACCATACACTACCATCCGTCCCCACAGCCACAGAGAGTAGGAACACAATGTTTCTTTTCACAGTGGAAGGACCATATTCAAGATCTATAACCAAGAGCTACAAGATGTAAGATGCCCTCATAAGGATATGCCAAGTTGTTAAGCTAATATGTATAGGCTAAATATAGTACTTAACACTATAAGTTGTAGGGACAAGCAGAATAGAGAGCAGGCAACACAAGGGGATCGGGCAAATATTAAGGAGAGACATTTCATAAGGATACATTTATCACACATGTAGTCAATAAGAATACAAGTAAAAACTTCACTAAACTTTGGTATTCCCTTAAGATTCCTACATTAATAAATAATATATTGCAACAAAATCTAAGGCAAATTATTACCAGTATACTGGGGGAAAAACAACCTGCCATTAAAGCTGTATTTTTTCATTTAGATTTGCTCTATTCGCAGATATGATGGCATTTTAAAATAATATATGACCCAACTCCCTATTTCTGAAATACCAGACCATGCTAATTTACAGCAATTGGGAAGCTGAGGGCACTTGTGGCTTCAAACTTAACCTGCAAATTACAACCAAGACCAACTAATGCTACACTACAAAGACAAGGTGATACATAAGCTGTGTAAAATGAGAACAGGCACCTTTCTGCAGGAGGTTAATTCTAGAGCCTTCCTATTGCAATTTCCAGAGGAAGAGGAGATTGGTCAGTTGGAAGTAAACAGCTGATCAGGACTTGTAGATCTACATAAAAGTAATAAATGATGGATCAAGCTTTGAAGAATAATTAACCATTATTTCCTCCTTTTTTTATCCTTCCCATGCTGGCATTCACAAAATTGAAGTTAATGTTTCCCAGTTCTTTCTCGGGTGCAGAGGGTACTGGTTTGCTCTCCTGCTAAGGAACATATTTAACATTTCTCTTTAGTGTTCTAGTTTCTTCACACTGGTTGATTTAAGATTAATCATATAATGAGTTTGAGTGTGTAGCCAAAATGCACACACCACAATGTCTTCAAACTTTATTTCGGTTCTAAAAGACTGGTTAGTAATATTTCTGCATTCCTCATGGCACTAGCATTTTCACTGGATGGCCACATTCTTTCCAAGATCTTTCCTTGAAAACGTGTCTGCCGTCTTCCCTGATAGTTTAATAAATCTTTAACTCTAATCACCATGTGTTACTACCAGCATTTCGGTTTCACTGAAATTCTTCAGTGTTGCTGTGCACAGGGTTTCTGAGTTAGTAACTGAAAGAGTTAATATTTAGGTTTTCCTTTCAAGCTTTTTCATTCTCAGTGAAGCACTGCATCACTTCAGTTCTCCAGTTCTTGTTCCACATATGCCAGTAACTGGTTGTGATTGTATAGTTTCTCTACCTATTTTTTTTCTGTCTTTCATCTTCACCTGATTCAGAAAGGTTCTTAAAACTGTAGCTCAGCTCAAGTTTAAATTCTCCATAGACCCTGATGTTTTCATGTTAGAACTATTACTTTCATCATTGTTTTTTGATAGATTGAATTATTTTTTTAATATTATTTTTAGGTTGTTTTGATTTGAGGTTGTTTGTTGTGGGTTGTTTTTTCTGTTGGAGTTTTATTGTGGCTTTTTTTCCAAGAAACTGTAGTTAATGGAAGAAGGTTCTGCTCAACATGCTATTGCATTTGGGACCTGTTTAACTAAATGCAGAAAAAAATCCACAAAACCAACTAATAACAGAAGAACAAATGAGAACTTGATCATTTGTTTTGCTATCTCATAAGCTCTAGGTTTCTTTGCATACATTTTGGTGAGTATGTGCACACCCTCAATCTTACAGAATGCCTGTGATGCTGACATAACTTTTTTATTGGCAGTATCAAAAGAAGCAGCATAGAAAATGAGAAAATTTGGTAAGATATACTTGTGGCATACACAACAGAGCAAGGAAAATCTGTAGTAAATCTATGAAGGGAGATTACATGCTCTCTGTATGATGAAACTGGTCAGTCATGGTAGCTGTAAAGAAATTTGGAAATTGAAATGAGGCTTTACAAGAGACAAGAAAACAAGATCATGGTACATGCTAGAGGTCAAAAAAGTCAATGAGGCACTAAATATAGGACCTTTTAGATCCCCCTATATCTGTAGACAATAGGGGGGAAAAAAGTGAGCTTAGTTGCAAGTAGATTTTTTTTGCTGCCATTCTACCATCTATAAGCACTTGTCTAATATTCTGTAGCAGGCTTCCAATAAATACTAATTTTCTAGGAGCATACTTGTGAAACCCATCATCTTTTCAGAATCCTTTAGGCCTAGAATATCTGACCATAGGTTGATTAATAAATTGCTACTAAAACTGACTGAGATTGCAACTGCAACACAACTACCTGATACCATATCTAATATTTTTAGTCTCCATCAGACTTTTTCAACTATAGGGAATAATTTTTCTCTCAGAAGTCTGAAGGGAGTCTAATAAAACCTTAATAAACATAAGTCATGCTTCCTTAGTAGACTGGTTAAAATAAAAAATAAATCTGTAGGACCTTATAGATCTTAATATAGAATATATATATTATATATAGAGAGAGAATATATAGAATCTATATAAGATCCTTTCCTTTTGATCATCTTTTGATGACCTTTGGATCATTCCTTTTTTGATGGATCTTAATTGTTGCATGTCAACCATTATTTAAGAATATCACCTGCATAGAAGAAACAGTATTTTGTTGACCTCCAACCTGTACATTAAAAAGTCTCCCTGAATCAACAGGTATTATTTCTAAAGACTCATTGTTTTTATTGGAATCCTCCATTTTCTCAGACAAATAATTGGCGTGGTATTTTCAACAGACTTTAAAGATGCCTCATGACTGGTTCACAGATTTTACCATATGTACTCACAGTACAACCGGTATTTTTAAACTTCGTGTATGATTCTATGTTAAGTGACATGAGTTAGATATATGCAAAAACCAAGCACAATTCTTTTCATGAATATTATTTAAGCCATATCCAATATAATAAACCTCCAAACTGAGATATTTAAAACCTCTCCATTTACTGTGGTAAGGTGATTTCTGTAATTACACACAGTGCTACAACCACTGTAATTATCCCTATTCTTCCCCACAAGGGCCAATTGCTGTGTTTTGAACTGATCTATAAGGGTAGAAATACAGGATAACATGTTTAAACGTAGCTCTCCACCTTGACCATGGCAATCGCAAGCCAGCAAACTTGTGATTTAGAAAAGCCTGCTGTGGTATTTTCTTCAGTACCTGGAGAAATCTTTGTGACAGAGAATAAAATCCTTTCTCTCCAATGGTTGTTTTGATACAGCAAGAGAAGGGTAAGTGCTACCCACTGCTCCATTAACAAAATCGCCTCTTGGTAGTCTGTGAAACTCCAAAGTAGCTGAAAATCCATGCTTTTTTTCCCTCCCTGAAAAACGCACAAAGTTGTCCCCCATTTGCAAATCAGCACTTTGTTGCAGCAACACATTTAATAGCTTATATTTTGTTTAGAGACTTTTAAAATACAGTGTTCTTCACAGTTCAAGCGCAGGCCTCTCAAGGTTTCTCCTTCTTTTCTGATCTTCATAAACATTTGATAACGTCTTGTTAATGAAACTTAACTTGATATTTATTCCTGACAGATGAGAACATGTTCTGTGTCTTACCAAATCTGACTAATGGCTATGACAACTCTTGCCTGTTTTCTTGTAGCAGTACAGTGCTTGTCCTGGAAACCGAGTAAATTCCCTAAAAATTGGCCCACACTAAGGCTTGCTGCTCCTGCTGTTGCATTGCCAGCAGAGTCTGAGCTAGCTAACACCTAGCAAGAGAAGCCTGCAAAAACTGCAGTTGTATTTCTGACAGCAGTATGGAGTATATCCCGTTGAATATAGAGGACAAGTGACAAATCAGAATGAACTTGGGCATTTCATAAACAGAACAATGCCCTGGCTCACAAAGCTACCAGCTTCTCACATATTGAGGTACGGTATGTCTCCAGTCTTAGAAGGCAAGAATGGGCAAAAGACTACATGATTTTTATAAGATGCGTAGTAGGCACTATGTGCAATGCTAAGGACACAAAGGAGTATTTGGGGAAGTATCTGGGAAGAAAAGAGCAGAATAGTGGTATGGCTCACCCACTCCCTTTTCCACCCTCTCACAGTACAGCACAGGACTTGCAGCTAGTGAAACCCCAGCAGCCATGCCCTGGGACTAAGAGTCCCCAGAGGCAGCACCATCCCACTCCTCTGTGCAGGGCTTCACTAAAATCCACTGAGCGCTTACAGTGCTCAGACCAGGTCACTCCCACTGTATCTGTTGCTGTTTGTTTTCCAGCACCACTATGTGAGCATGGAGTAGATGAGTGGCACTATTTTTTCCTTTTCACCAATATTAAAAATGCAGGTACTTTTTTTTTTTACTTCAGTGTTCCCCTGGAAGTAATTCTTCCTTTTCTGTGCTTGCAACAGGGTAAAAATGCAATTTTTTTCTGTGGGAGACCTATTTTGAAGACTGAAATCTCCCCCAAATACTTTAAATATTGGTCATGAGTGGTTCCCACACCACTGATTGTATGCCGTGTGGTATCAGTAGATATCATCCACTCCTGAGAATGAATTGCTTTCTGTAATTGGCATTTTCAACAGTTAGCAATCCTTCCGTGAGATGCACATGTCAAAACAGTATGCAAGTTTGTTTTCATGCTGCTGCTGCTGCTACATGTCTTAATTTCGTTAATATTGCTCGGTCATAGAAATCAAGGACATTGTACAACTGGTTGGTTTTTTTTCTTCCCTTAAAGTTTAGGAGGTAGATTTCACAAAATAGGTAAAATATTCAAGAGCCACTGAATTAGAAATCACCTGAAGTTTTAAGACTCTTAAGAAAGCCCCTACTTCACTAATTTAAGCATATAACAGCGCTTTGCAAGTTAAAGGTTTGTAGGCTTCTGTTCCCATGTTCACAAGAGTTGCACCACGTAACCTCAGAACTTCAGCACCACTGAAGTCAAGGGGAGCTTCTCCACCTATTTTAATACCTGCAGTTTTGGGCTTTGTTTTGACCCAATTTTCAAACCAAAGATCTGTAATGCATGCATCAGTTGAGCCTGTCAACATACACCTCAAAGCCTCTTACAATATTCATTCTTTCAAAATCACCCGTGATATAAATATTACTGTTGTCTTTTTGCAGCTGAATAAACCATACTACACAGTAGTTAAGGTAACAGTCGTTAACCCGGATGTCCATTGCTACAGATGCAGTAACAGTAAATTGCACCTGTAACTTCGCAGTCAAAGATGACTCGTACCTTTTAGGAGGATTTTTTTCTTTTCACAAGTTGGGAACAGAACAGTACTTGCCATGAGATGGGAAAAATGCACCTGTTGTGGTAGTCAGTCTGGGGAGAAAAACTAGAATGTTTAAAAATTATGAAAAGAAAGAAAACAATAACTTGATAGATCCCTACTTTGCTATTGTCCCAGCTTTTATCTGAACTTCCTCAACAGATTTGGTGTTAGAAGAGAAGCAAGCCACAAAACTAGCTAATGAGTATTTCTTTTGCTGTCAGCATGCTGTCTGCAGGCAGGGGAACTGTTCTTGCTACAAACAAGTAGTTTGACATCCAGAAGACATAACAGAACAAGAAGTATGTTTGAGAATTCTGCTTTTGTGCAGATGTTATGCAATTGAAGAGAAGCAAAAAAAAAAAAAAATCATTTCTTTCATTAAGATGACAGTGATGAAAACATGAAAACACCAGAGTTACGTAAATGTAACTGTCAGTCCATAAATGCAGAAGTGAATGTTTCTATATAGAAACAATATATACGTATATATACAAGCACATATGAGGCTCTGCCAAAAGAATGCTTTTTTTGTAATCCATAGAAAAATAGAGGGGGGGAAAAATGAAAGCAATTGGTATAATAAAGTAGGTGGAAGAAAATCTTAGTGCCATCAGAAAATATAGAAACATCTTCACTGGCATTGGTGAAGTCAGGATTCCACTGTATCTCTACACAGGATTGAAAGCTCTTCTCTTTTAATACTGACTAACACTGACAGTGAAATATATTTTAAGTGACAACAAAAGGCAATTTTCTTGCAGAAGGGATTCTAAATAAAGGTCAGGCAAAACTGTACATAAGCTTGAGGTCAGGTTTAATATGGCCTTTTGGACATGAAAATTAGGAGTAGTGTCCTATTTGCAGCTAAAAAGTACAAATTTTGGAAGAAGTCCTCCTTGACCTACTTATACGCAGAAGTCTGGTGGTTACAGAGGACTTCCTACTGGGAAGAAATTTAATAGCATCTGTCCTTTCCAAAATGCAGACACCTTGCCAACATGAAGAGATCTATACTCTTACTTTCCTATCTACCACAAATAAAAATACATTTTAATATCATTCAATAAACACCTCACAGTAACTACATATATACAGATATCCCATAATTGACTTAACCATTTGATTTACTTTAGAAAATTCATGTTAAGATTTTTTCCTTTCCATGGATTATTATTACATTTTTCTTCTCACCCTCCTTTCCCTGTAAAGGAGAAAAACTGATGTATATTTTTTTCTGAAGGGAATGATTCACTGGTTTCTGCAGCTGGAATGCCAACCTTGGCTATTCTTGGAAAATGCAGACGAGCACATATGGTTACTTGTGAGATGCCATGCGTTTCTTTCACTTGAGCTCTTATCGGGTGATACTATTTTCCCTTCCACTAATATAATTTGGGGATAATAGTTCTAAAGTACCACAGGTGGTAAAAATGGGACTAAAATGCACCTTCTTGCATTGCTCAGATGACTAAAAATATTAACTATGTTTTGCCTTTACCAGTTGACAACTTTTTAAACACACTGAAGTTTATGCAGAATGCTGCTCTTTGAGAATCTGATTTATCCCACATATCAAGCTACCACATAAAAATTTCATAGATTAACTTAATAGGTCTGAGCCCTGGTTCTTAACTAGCATCCCTAGATTTCAGAGGAGTTCTAATGAATATGGCACAGCCCTATATTTTTGTTCTTTTAATCTGCATTTTATGAAAATTTCTCTATTTTTGAATCTTGACTCAAGAAGCTGTTTACCAGTAGGGTGACATACCTATAAAGTCTGACCTTCGGGTATCTTTATCATAGGCCAGATTTAGTTTTCTTATCTAAGTTTCTGGGGTGACTCTGAATTTCATCAAAGATCACAATGAGAATCTCAGAGTGAGTGATGGATGTCTTCTTCATCTGCCCTTTTATTTGTCATATTTCTGTGCAGCAGATAATACTGTCTACCACTCTAAAATAAACTGCCATCAGCAATGTTGATCTAGTAACATTTAGCAACCAGCTTAAGATTTTCTTGAAGACAAGCTTGGTTTTCTTTTAAGTCTCTTAAGGACACTGTGTCCTTAGACTATACCGTGATGAGATATCTGTACCTGCAGTAATATCTGCCATATACAAAGGAATAAGCTTCTGTTACTTTGATATGTGTGAGAGACACACATCTCATGAACTTGAGAACAGAGGATGGATAAGTAGTATCAATCCACATGAAGTTTTAAGCAATCATTTTCCATTTTAAAACTCAACTTTTTATGAAGATGTAGATAAACTACTGTAATAATTTAATCTCTCTACCAAGTAGAAATATTTAAATGTTCCTCATCAGAGAAACAGAATGTGTCTCAAATACCACCGAATTACATGATAAATGCATAATACTAGGTAAAAATGTTGTACTAGCTAATGCACAAACTATTCAGCCCCTAATATTAAATCTAATGCCTGATAATAAATCCAAACTAGAATGAAAAATAAAACAGATCTTCCTGCTTTTCTTGTACTGCCGTAACTGTCAAACAATAAGGAATTTTTTTTCCTCAATGGAGAGTGTGCTTCAGCAGAGCAGTACATTAATGAACATATTTCAGTTCACAACTAAAGACTATGTTTAGATTCAAGAGTAGAAACTTGAATGTTTCCTGCTGTTCTTTGGACAGATATAAAGCAGTGACATCAGTTTTTGCTTTTTTAAAAGCTAGAGTAAATTATTACTAATCTACAAAAAAAAAACTTGGGTTCAGTACTATGCAAGAAATTTCCATGTAGTCCGCAAACCTAATTTGATCATAACATTCAGTTGGCATAGAAAAGCATAGAAAAAAAAGTGTCAAAAAAAGTGTAATTTCAGGCTTAGTAATCACAGAGGTCAAATATTATAGTTATTTTTAAAGTATTTACAGGTTTAGATACAAAGAAAAGGGAAAAAACAGTAAGACAGCTGATGCTGAATTACTGATCCTGAGTTACAATGTAGTACATTAAATGCAGAAATTTTGAATGCATTTCTGGATGGAGAGAAAAAAAAAAGAGATGAGTTATTATCTGCATGTTAAAAAGTGAATCATAGGGAAAGAGAAAAATACCTGGAACAGAAGCTATAAAAAGGCAACAGAGTAATGGGGAAGAGGTTTGCTTGAGATTACAAGATGTTTGTTTTATCTGCGACTGACTAAAATGCTGACCTGACAATACACGTGAATTTCCCTGCAGCAATGAAATAAGGAATATTAGATGAATTTAAGTCTAACAGAGAGAATCAAGGAAGGAAATGAGCCAGTTGTATAGCCCTGCCCCCTTCTCTGTGTTTCCACTGAAAGTCTCCAGCTTTCTCCTTTCCTGCTTTTCTCAGTAGCTGATCCACTTAGGATGATCATCTTTTCTTAGCTCTGGGTACTGGGGAGCAGGGTCCTGAGTAGAGGAGGCAGGCAACATTTAATTGGTGAAGAAATGGTCCAAGAAGACTTGTAGAGAAAACATTTTGGGAGGACACATACAACTGGGTATTTTTTTTTCATTCATTGGCAGAGAACTATTTCATCTCTTTAATGAGGTACCAAGTAAGGCATGACTTCTTTGTCTGATGTTTTAAAGTGACACTACAGCAAAACTGAAGTCAAACTGCTTAATGTGAATAAAATCTAGTTTTTATGCTAATTTTTTCTCTCAAAATACTCATTTAGCTGTGTTTCTTTTCCATACACGTTTGCTATGAACACCTTTCTTACTGACTCCAGCAGCCACAGGTTTTTTTTTCCTCCAATGTTCAGATTCAAACCCTCAGAGGATGTGCCTATCTGGATACTCAAATATAAGGGCCCACTTTATTAGAAAATACTATGCCCAACACGCCTGGTACAGGAAATCCTTAGCACAACTAGACAATCTGGATATGCATCTAAGCCTGCAGAAAGCAATACAGCACTCAGCACTGGACTGTGCTGCATTTGGAAGCAGAGAGGACCAAAACAAAGTCAAAGAATAGCTGGCATTTTTCACAGTAAATAGTCTTCTTGGCTAGCTGGTGTACATGAAATTCCATAAATTATTCTTCCACTTTGCAGGTAGATGTCCTAAACAGACTTTCTAATTCAAACAGTTTTTAGATTTAGTACAATATTTCCCACTTTTCTATTTCCACCTGTCACTCAAAGATACCAAGTACTTGCTGCTTTCTAGTATATGCTGACTTGATTTCCATAGATGTATCACATTACTTCTATTTTTGTGTTTCTCTGTGTAAATAGTTTTCTCAAATGGTTGCAGTGCTGAGCTAAAATAAAACACATATTACGCTCCTGATATATTTAGGGCTCAAATATTTTTTTCCTACAGCTACAGCATAATTTTTAGGATAAATTCAAAGGAATAAAACCATTTAATTCAAAGACATGCTTTCAGTGTACTCAACTGAAGGTACAAGGGTATGGGGGGAAGCAGCATATCAGAGTCCTATAATCCCCCAAAAAAGCATCCACGAGTTAGAACCTTCCAAGCTTTCACATACGCTGATGCTTATCAACCTAACTGGCAAACATGAAACTTGTTACTTGTGAACTACCACCAGAAGCACCTATGGTTTGTGGTGCCTAAATTTCTGCCCCAGATGTCTGTGTTTCCACCAACAGGCAAAGCATGCAACCCAGCTATGACTGCTGCTGTCATCCTAGAGTGTGATCCACAAAACTCATCCCCAGTCCATGTTGCTAGTCTGCTCCTATTCTTTAGGCATGCTCAGAAGGTGATGAGACCACTGATGGCAGCTTTTTCTCAGCCCAGCAGAGCTCGCTGGTTATGTAAAGTATAGAGAACCACACATTTGCAGAGACTCAATCTCAACTTTTAAAAAAATTCTGGAAATCCCTTCAGATGCAGGTCTCATATTGAAGGTAATGCAGATCTCGTTATACAACTATGATCACACTTGGTTTACAGCTGCTACAAAAATGCGTTGCTTCCTTTTCTGTTTTCAAAAGAGATGTTTGCAGTCCAGGCAGTGGCACAGGGTATCCCTGTTTCAGAACTGAAAGTTCTGCCACACTGGTTAGACAGGATAAGAGAAAAGGGAAGCGATCTGTCTTTGGAGAACCGTGTTGCACAAGCTTCCTGTCTTTAGCTGGCAGCTTGTTATATGTGACTGCTGGTCTGCTAGCATCACTTATGAAAAGAAAAAAAAGTATCTAGCCCTGTTCTCAGGATTGCCCAGTTAAACAAGTTGGAGAACTTCCACCCAGCCTTTATTCAAAGTTATGATGGCTCAATAGTGATATCTTAAAATTTATTTAAAGTGGTTCAAAACCTTGAGTGGATACCTTTAGTGCACCAGCCTACAGTCTCATGAGAAAGTACTGTGCTCACCTGCGCTAATCTGTTACCACATTTTCATTAACACATAGAGAGGTTCTTTTCTTATTTTCCCAAGATGTTTTGTTTACTCAGATATGCAAACAGGGAAGGGAGTCTGAAAATCCTTCCGGGGTAGACTATTTCTCCCGGATACAGTTTTTTGAATCCTGCCTTTTTCCTAACTCCCTGAGACTTCCTGAACACCAAGACTGTGCTGTGCTTCAAGTAATACTACTGCTCTGGCTTATAATATGTTTCATCAATTTAAACCAAATTTTCCACTAAGTATATGACACAACCTGCTTACATCAAACATACAACAGAAGGTGCATTAAACACCTCACAAAAAGGATTTTTATCTTTGTTTTATGAGTTCTCTGAAGTACGGATCAATACTTCAGTAGGGCAGAAATTAGACAATATTATGCTGTGCACAAATCTTTCTATAGATAAGCAGAATGGTGGGCTTAGTTTGAGTTCTTTTTCCATACTTTGCAGTCACATTTTGGTTTAGTTTTCTTTTCTAAAATTAATTTCCTACCATCACTTTATAAAACCTTTGTGCTTTCTTTGTTCTTTCCCAGTATGGCTTTCATTAAATTTTGCTCATGATTTAAAGTTATAGTGCCCTTCTAAACACAACCCTTGCTAACAAACAAAATTGTGAATTATCAATAACAGTTGTTAGTTTGGGGATAGATATCTGAAGATTATGTTATTCTAACATCTCCTGGGAGTTAGGTAGGTAGATGGGAAGCAAGCAGTATTCCACAAAAGCCTAAGAAAAAAGACTGCGTGCACTGCGTCAGAATCCTCCTTCATGAATTACTGGGTAGCAATAGCTTCACCTTTCAGCAGCTGCTGCACCAACAGTGTTGCTCCAGTGTTTACAAATAGCTGATAAACTCAGCTAGTTCCTTAACTCAGCTAACACTTCCTTCCTACCATTGCATCCCTCACATTTCATAAGATGAAATGCACACAGAAATTCACCCCAACACTTTGTATGAGATTATAGCAATTGCAGCTGGTCATGGCTGTGATTAATGCAGAGGGGCAAGGAGGAAGAGAACATGATTCAGCACCTTGTGAGAAAATACCTAAGCTCCAAGATCAGACTATTAAGGAATTTTCAATTTCAACCCCAATAAAACTCAGATAAGCAGCTGTGATTGACAGGACATTCTATGATTCATTGTAGCCACTTTCAGGATCAGATAATATTCAGTAGTAGAAAGAAAATCAGTGCGTTGATGCCCAAAAGCCAAAGGGAAACTCAATTTGAAGAAATTGCTCCAGGGTAAAAGGGTATGAATAAGAGCAAGCTGAAAGACAACAAAATGAAAAGCAATAAAAACATACTGTTTCTTTATTATTTCTTAGGATTTGGAGGTTTTTATTAATTTTACTTTTTCTAGTTTTAATTTTGATCTTTAACTGAATGATGTGAAATCATATGAATGGGCACTGTTTTAATTTTAAATCTCTTTTTATACCTAAAACTTCAGGGTGGAGTGTAAAGAAGAATATGTAAAAAACATTGTGATAGAAAACTCCTGCATGATACAAATGCAAAAGCACGCGTTTATACTTTTATTGTGATTTCTATATTATTTGTTCTCAGAACCTTCAGTAACAAATTGGAGGCTCCACAGTGCTCAACACCGCACAGAAACCAAACAGAAAGCTCCCCAACAACCTACAGGGCAACAACCTGCCAGATAAAATACCATATGGAGATACAAGTAAAGATCTAGAAGGAAATTATCAGACAGTGTGTGACAGCAGAATAGATAGGAGTATTGAAACATTGATAATTAACAATCATATACATCTTATCTGGGTATCTAGGGGTTTGATTTTGGAAAGAGTGTGGTGGGGATGGATGTCTGACATAACAGCAATTTTAAGAAAATATTTTAAGGAACTTTAAATAGTCCAGTATTTTTCTAAGAAAACTCAATAGCAGCGCAATGGGAACACTGAAGAACAAGCTATCTGGAAAGTTTAATAGGTAGATAACGTGAGCAAAGATGCTAACAAAGAGAAGTAGAATTCTTCATACTAAGTGAGAGATGAATGATGGGGTCAGGCAAATCCATGAAAATTATGTCAGTCAGAAAATCTGGGCAAACAGAAGAGAAAGAGTCCAAAAGGAATTAAACGGGGGGGGCAGGGAAGGAAAGACAAGCTACACAAATGAACACTCCTGGGATTTCACATGACTAATCATCACCAAATGTGAAATCTAGCGGATATATCAGCAGGCCCTTCGCAGTATCTCACTCTTAATAACAGCAGCACACCAAAACACTTTGCTCTTTTAAAGCTGCAGTGCTACAGCTTCAAAAGTTAGAAAATATCTCTGTTATTGTCATTCAGCCCTTTGCGTATGCAGTGTGCACTATGATACAAACTGATATTTTTCCACAAAAGCCATTTTTTTTTCCTCAAACCTCTTTTGTTCCTGCCCAGTGCACATGCTAGTCCTTTTTCCATCCACCTTCCCATTGCAGGACTTTGTTCACCTCCCAGTTCTCCATCCAAATATCAGGAGTGAGTGTAATACTACAAAGTTAGTGAATCTCCTCCTTCAATCCCCCCATATGGCTGGCCTGACAGACACCCAAATGCAAAATTCATCCAATTATTCCCCATCCCTTATGATTATCTCCCAACACTTCCAAGCTCCTATTAATTTTTATGATGTAAGCCAAAACGCACGTGTACATTAGATTATCTTGGTATCTGAGACACAAAGGTCATTAGTGCAGGTCCAGAACTGGAGGAGAGAGGAAAGCGAATCACAAATCTTCTCTCAAACCATCATCCCTTGGTTACTGAAAAAATATTCAAAGTGAAAATGTTTATGAGTTCAAATTATTTAGCTACTTACCTATTGTCACATGAGTACCAAGAAGTAAAATTTACTAGCGCTTGTAATGAATACTACAGAGATTATTTTCGACCACTGTGTAGATATTTAATATCCCTGAAATAATGTTTCACTTGATCACAATGTGTTCTATAACACATACTATTTAGATTACAATGCACTGTCTAGTTTGAATGCAGTGCTTTAATGTAGCACTACACTGCCAATAAGAAAAATCAAAATAATACTAGTACAGTTATCATGTTTTTGAATTTTCTGCCCTTTGTTAGGCCATCGCATAATACTATCCCACATAGACACACAGAGGGACCTACTGCTAGAACTTAACTGAAAGTAAAACTCTGCAGATAAAGACCATGTAATATAGAGAAAAACAGAATTACTTCATACAGCAGGGCCCCAAATACTGCCTGAGAGCTGGGACCTGCCAGCCTCAATTCTTCAAGGAACCTGAAGAGTATTTTCTGTGCATCATCGGTGGTAGGGACAGGACTCAAAGCTGATGTAGCTCAGCAGGGTATGGCTACAGACTAAATGAGTTGTCTGTTTCCTCAGATGTGGAACTGAGACACAGGCAAATAAAACTACCTGACACACAGCATCTCAAAACCATGTTAGGTCTGTTCAAAGTTCTGTCTTACCTTTAAACAAGCCCAGGAGCTTGATTCACCCATCCAGACAATGTTACTGCAACCATAAAATATAATCTGCCATCATCTTTTTCTTTCTAGAGAAAACAGCCATCTGCTTGCCTCTCAAGATAAAATAATGTTGTAAGAGTTTCTTTGTCAAAACTGTGAGGTCAAAAGAGTGCTCTCCTGTTAAACCTTTCTGTGTCTTAAATTCCTTCCACTTCATATGTCACAGGCTCCTTTCAGTTTGTACACCTGGCAGCGTTCACGGGAGAATACCTCAGTGTTCCAGAGTGACAGGAGTGGAAATGTGCATTTCTCAGACACGTTTCTCACATTGTCAGTGCTTTAAGTGACGATTATTACCTTGATACTACGAGAGAAAGAACTACAAATAAAAAGAAAAAAAAAATCAAGGAGGGAATTATACAGAGAGACAGCATATCTTATTCTTTTTATAGTAACTGATACTCACAAAGACAGTGAAGGACAACTACCACCACCCTCCTGTGCTCAGCTCTGGCTTGGAACAAGTGTGTTGGGTAGCAAGAGTGTCTTAATGCCCTCCCCCAGTTCAGTCCCTGAACTCCTCCACAAACACATTTCAAAGAGGATACCTGTGAATCACATCTGACAAATTTTTTACCCATAGATTTTAAAGTGCTTGACCGTCTTTACCACTAATACCAGAGACCAAAAAAAGGGAAGACAGGTAAAATTAAGTGGCATGTCAAGCATCAGAAACAAAGTCAGTAGAAGACTACATTCTTCTTAGACCTTTTAGTTTCTTGGGTCATACAATTTCCAACACACTTCACTGCCTTGTGAACCATACAGAAGTCAGGCAGTTTTCTTTTAATGTGGCAGACATGTTATTTTGGAAGTCATGTGAGTTCACCAAAATGTTCAGCACAGGACACCAAAATATTATCACATCTCACAGTATTAGGACAGGGTCATATTACTCCAATAAATGCCTCCAACAGTTTAACATAACAGTTTATTTCCATAGTTCCTAGTATCATTACTAGCAAACATGGTAAAAAACACCAATTTATGATTATTAGGCATAGTCTACACATTTTTAGGAACCCAGTTTCTCCTCCTGCTACACAACATCACTGTAAATAGCAACTTGGCTGGAGGAATTGAATTTTAAGGGCCAGTTCCTTCATTTCAAGTTCATTTTAAACATGCTTTTGTGGAATTTGTCATTTGCAGTTGCCAATCAGTGACTGATTTTCCCTTTTTCATCTTTGTCTTGGTAGGAAAACAGAAATAATTTGCAATATATATTAAATAAAATACCTAACATATAACTGGTAAATCTTTGAGCATCCTGTAAGAGTATTTGCGAAGTAGATTAAGGTAAATAAGGCAGGCATTGTAGCACTTTGGCAGTCTTAATCTGAGACAGCATTTGAAAGGAAAATAAGTTTAGATTATAGATTCATATGCAGTGTGTAATGATTTGTGCCTATTCATGTGCAATAATACTATTAATCTACAAAATCTTGCATGAATTAATTCAGAAGTCAGAGGATCAAATCAAGCATGTTACAGCAACTCAAGACTTTGTTCCATGGACACCACAGATTAACAGAAGCTGAGAATTCCTAGTAGGTCTTGTACACAACCCTACAAAGAGTATTGACTAGGAAAGTTCAGACATTTGGGAGAGAATTTCTTCATAAAACCGAGATGGCGTGTACATAAACCCACACTAACTAAGATTAATGAATCTTTTCCATGATCCATAAAAAAATGCGGAAGACTAAACTCCACGTACTATGGATCTATTCTTATAAAAGAGACCAAAACTCAAAACCAGCAAAACGGTCCAGAAGGATGACTTCTAGAATATCCTAACACTATGTGTTGCACCTCTGACTAGTTGATCTTATCTATTTTGCTGTAAAGCGCATGAAAGATGCTTCTTTTTGTCTGCTGCACATGAAGATAAATACCAGGAAACAAAACACAACACAGACATTTGGAAACAGGCCAAAAGATTCAAAACTAAAGATGTCTGTCTTTTACTGTGGATTCAGATTGTTTCCTAATTCCAAGGCAGATTATATGCCAAATATCACTCTTCAGTATGTACTCACAACCTGTTGCCAACACTGGATGAAACATAATAGTGTGGGTATCCAAGCACCATTCATATCACTTAAGAACAAGCAGGCTCAATGGCCATGAGGGATGAGCTCTTACAATAAGCAAGCTGTGGTAAATAATCATGACAGGCTGGAGTTCCAATTGCAGTGTGATTCCTTTCCCCTTAGGTAAAGTGTCTACTACAGCTAATTTCAAACCTCTGGTATTGTTCCATTTCTTTTATACCATCCCGCAAATACGCAAGACCACACAGCTCGAAAGGAGAGGTGATTTTCTTTTAAAAGTGACAATGTAATCTTATCATGACACGCAGCTTAATTTGCTGCCAGAGTTGACTTCATAAAAAGGATCTAATCAGATAGAAGTTACTTGTGCCAATAACTTTTTTAAAGGTTTTAAAATAAAGTGCCTCTTGCCATTTTCTCAATAGATTGGTTGAGGATTAAGCTGTTTGAGACCCATGATTGCAAAAGTCAGATGAGTAAAGTGAATTTAAAGAGCTGAATATAGTGAGACGAGTAAATTTCAAGTTTATTTAGGTTGGTGGTATTACCACAGATAAAGACACAAATCATTAGACTCTGTATAGGAATCTGTCATCTAACTACATTTTCATTTCAAATGCTGTCCCAGATTAAGACT
Organism: Thinocorus orbignyianus; assembly: GCA_013400375.1. NCBI lineage: Eukaryota > Metazoa > Chordata > Aves > Ciconiiformes > Thinocoridae > Thinocorus > Thinocorus orbignyianus. The sequence continues at coordinate 101,234 of VXBW01005589.1, read as the reverse complement.
GCCAAAACGTTATACTACCTGCCCTATTTTACTGCTACTTTTTGATTTGTAGATCAGTATAACTAGTGGTGACACTAAAAACTTGGCATTCAAACTGGAACTAAGTCACTCCAACTATAAAAACATCTTAAGTTTTTATAAAAAGTCACCCTATTTTAATTCATTTCGATCATAATTTCTTCCAGTTTAAAGTCTCTTTTAGTCCCAAAAAATAACTAATGCCAAGGTTTTAAAACATAGCCCCTTTAAAAAAACACCTTATTTGTTGGACACAGCATGAATTAAAAATAGCTAACATTACAGGCCACAATACTCAGTAAGAACTCTTGTGTTCTTCTGAAAATCCATCTATTTATCTAGAGTTTGAACTATGGATAGGAAAAGCCTCTGCTTTTCAAATAACAGCTCTTTTTGAAAATCTTTTAAAGATACTTTAAATCAAAACCAGACTGAGCTGCATTAATAAATTCTCAGAAACAAAGCAGATTACAATTTACCTGTCAAGATGGTCAAATACCAAGTTAGTAATCCTGTTATATGGAATGATAAACTGAAAAATGCATTCACAAGGCAAAACACAGGCTGAGCTAGGATTCCCATCTCCTGAACTCAGAAGATGGTACATTTTTGTAAAGTTTTTGTAAAGTTCAAGTATATTTGTGAAGTGCTGAAATACAGTGCCTGACAGAAGTGTAATGTATGATTATACCTTGTGAGCATAGTTTTTACTGAAAAGTGTGCAAAGAGCTACTAGTAATTAAATATTTGGCATTTGTTATCAAGTACTTTTAAACAAACCAACACACTTTTTACATGCTTTTGCTTTTAAAAATATCTTCCAAGCCTAATGGATCAAATTTATTCCATTTCTCCACTCTAATGCTTGATATACTCACAAATTTTCTTTTGACTGGGGGACATTTGCACACACATCCACAGGGTTGCAAACAAACCTAAGCCCATGTTATTCAAGTGGCATCTTCACATAACCAAATCTATAAACTAGAAGAAACATCCTAGAAAGCTGTTCTTGAGGTACGACAAATCTCCTTGTGCCTAAGTAATTTACTAAGCAATTCTTGAGCAAATTGCATCTGTTCCCTGACACTCAAAGCCATGCTGGTTCTGCACTGCAAGTACTAAGAAGCTCTCCTTGCCTAGAAGCGGTGTTATTTGTTATATAAAAAAAGAGGAGTATTAAATGTATTAAAAATGAATATTTTGCAGCATATTCTCATTTTATTAGTAACTAGCTGATTTGACTGTATTCTACACTGTTGAATTTCTTCCCTTTCTATTATTCCTGTCTTCAAGATCATCTCTTTGCTCAAGTAACCTAATCCTCCTCAGTATTGGTGACACCATCCTGGTTTTGGTTTGCATCTATTTATGAAGTCTGCTTATGAATGCTACTTCATGCATCACCCTCACTTATGTGTAACACTACTTCTCCCAAAACTAGGGCCTGAGGCATACCCCATACAGCCTCTCTCCTTTCTTAAATGCCCTTTGTAAGATGACCTGACTAAACAGGAAATTAATTTCTTATCTATCTTCTAATTCATGCTATTCCTTTTTGTCTCTCTTGAATAATATTTCCCCATGAAGCAATGTACCTTACATGCTTTGCTTAAACCCACATATATATTTGATCTGTTACTTCAGCCTCGTCTAACAAATGAGTTATCTTATCAAAGATAGATACTGGTCTAGTCTGACACAGTCGGCTTTTGTTAAAAACACATTGTGTTTTGTCCAGTTTTCCATGTAACTTCATGTCCTTGAATTACCCTTTTATTTCAAAAGGTATTCAAATACTTTGCTTAATACTGGGGTCAGTCTTACATAGCCATCACTCAACTCAAAATACTTATAAACCTCTGTTCTCAACTACTATCTAAAGTCAGACAAATCTGTATTTGTATATATAGTTGGCCCTTAACTGTGGTGGTCAAATATTTTCCCTCAAAGCTGTTTTCAACAGAAAAAGCAGCTTTCAATGGAACTAAAATTCCCTTGGAAAATTCTGACTTTTCATTGAAGTGTCAGGCATCTAAACACAAACTTTTTAATCTGAGAAATCTAAGATACTTCTATTGTAAATGTTAATTTAGCATCTTACAGGAATTGTAGTTTGAGACGCTCACTCTGAGCAAAAAAAGCTTTCCTAGATGTGCAATAGTCAAGAATTACTGTGACAGAATCCAGAAGACTCAACTATCATGCTCAGATACAAAAACTCATAACTATTGGAAGGGACAGACATAGAGTTTTTGTCTGCAGCCTAGAGGTTTGTATGCCAAAAATAGCAAAGGGAGCTGCTTCACTGGTGCTCTGGAGGAAAATTATTAGTTATAAAGGCAAAAAAAACCCCAGTTATTAGTAAAGGTGTCATAATCCTTCATCTGGATCACGACAATGCCAATGATCCAAATGGATGAAAGGAAATTGTTCCCTCAGGGGGTTTCTTTGGGCTGCTGAAGTGAACCTAAAGAGAGACAACCTCATTTAAGTCTTTCATTGATACGGATACTCACAAATCATCACACTAGCTACTAAGCCACACTCTGGATAAGGAGCTAATCAGGTTTCTGGAGACTGAACCTAGTACCTCTTGCATCTCACTAATTCCCCAGAAGATGGTATCTCTCCCTAAAAGAGAAATTGAGAGGGGCTGAGGCACTGGGAAAACCCTGCCCCAACACAGCTTCCTTCTTTGCTGCTGTTTCCCCGCTCCAGTTATCCCCAGCTAATCACACACACAAGTTTGTCCTGACTCTTTGGGGAGTAGAGGAAGTAGCACCACTGGCCAGGCAGAAAGCAGGAAAAAGCAGCCTTTCTCCAAGAGAAGCAGAGACATTTGTCATCATGATGTTTGTAAAGATTGAGCCTAGTTAACACAGATTAAGTCACCTTCTGTGACAGTACTAAAAGTATCTATTTCCTGGGACACCTATTGTGGGTGACACCTGTAGCAGAATAAACATTTGACCCTCTGAAATCTGTCTATCACTAATCATACCGTGACTGGGATAGTGTTTTCCTCGTGCACCATCATATACCTTACCACAGCATAATAACAATAGCTCTGCAGAGACAGACAAATCTTTGATCTAGTATCAGTTTCCGTGAGACCTTCAGTGTGGTTTGAAGGTATTTTTCCAGACTAAGAGAGAATAGTCCATTACTGTAACTGTATTCACACATGTTGGAGACAGAAGTGTGAAAATAATCAAAGTTACTTTAAATACCTTGGCAAACAGCAAATTTTCTCAAGATGGTGAGATAAGTGTTCTCTAGAGTCTGTTGTTGACAAACTTGAAACTAGTGATCATAATTGAGTACAAAGCCAATATAGTATTGTAAAACTCATTCAAGAACTACAGGTTCACACAGAAAGATAATGAAACACTTATTCCACTGTTAGAGAACAAAGAGGAGCATAGATGTGCTTCCACAGAATGCTAGCAAGCTAAACAAAGCAGGGCTAAATAATTGGAAAGACTTTCCTACTGTCAAAGAGCTTCTAAGGTGTTAACTAATTAAATTCAGAAAGCTTAAATTTTAGACTACACAGGACCTTTTACACTGTCAATTCTGAACTCCTGGACATCAGACTTAAATTTCATCCTGTATTGATTTCAAAGACTTGTGTGAGCTAAAAGATAGCAGGTATTATGAAAGTATCCATTCCTGACCAGAAATTTTCAGGAACAGAGAGTTCATTACTTCCCTTAGGAATACTTTCCACCATTTGGTCACTGTTAAAACATCTGTTTTATGTCCTTTAGCACATATGTCCCAACTTTTTCCCAACACTGAACATGGTATTCCAGCACTGGTCTCGCTAGTCCCTCATGCAGAAGCATTGGCACACTGGTTTTATTCTCCACTCACACTTAAACGCATCTCTTTCCTCAGAGCTCATGAAAAGTCACAACACAAAAGCACTGCAGGGAAGTTTTGCTCTCCTTGCTTATTTGTTTTCAGGAATCCAATTAGAGGAAATATATTTAAACAAAAACAGCTTACCAAGCAATCAAGGTATGTCTACATGACCACTCTGTCCTTATCATGATTTAGTCTACATCATCCACATGTTTTATCATCAGTAACTACATAGAGGAGTCAACAGAAAATTTGATATTTCATAATTTCACCACTAAAGTCTGCATTGAAACACTCACCGATTCATGGCAGTTCTCCACTGGCAATTATTATTTCACATCTATCAACCAGGCAAATCTTAATCAATTTAACGCATACCTTATTGATACTGTAGAGAGCTAATTTTTTGTCATAATGCCATCCCAAATGCCTTAACAAAGCTAACTAAATGCAGGTCATTTTTATCAAACTTGTAATTTGATCCAAGGATAAAATTAGATTCGCCTGACAAGACCTATTTTCTATAAAACGTTCTCAACAGCCTTATGTGTAGGTTAAATAGATGTTATTGTCACTGTGTTACAGTTTTCTTCCTTGAAAGCCACAGGAATTGCAGCCTAAAATGGTTTATCTCCAGGGCTAAATTACAGAAGTGGAGGAGGTTTCTAGTACCAAACACCAGGAAATAACTTTAAATTTTTTTACTTTATATTATGTGTTTTTAAAATAATTACGATTCACTAATGCTGGGCTGTTTGGTTGGTTTTTTTAATGTTGACTATCAAGTCTATTTGATAATTAGACACAGATTCCACAGCAAGCAAGGTGAAGATAAATGTAGTACAGAAATAATATCTAGTGCAAGATAGTAATTTCCAATTTTGGCAAAATCAAAACATTTGACAATTTGTCTTCCCTATTTCTCATTTTTTTTTCTAGATGGATTTTAGTTTAACCTTTCAGGCAGCTCATTTCCTGGTACAGCACTGCAAGCTCTGCATTTTCTAAGAGAGTCATTTCTATACTGCAGTGTTACATACAATTCATTAAGTACTCAAAAATATGACTGCTACTGCTAAGATATCCAATAAACTTAGCAATATGTTTTAATATGTTCTAATTTTCCACACTTTCAACAGGTTTTTGGGGATATGGGGGTTTAATTTGGTTTTGGCTTTAGTTTGGTGTGGTTGTTGTTGTGGGTTTTGGTTTTTTTACAGCGCCATTATGGATTTTGATTCAAAAAACTATTGGAGGTTACCATCCTGCTAATAAATAATAGGTGACCTTCAATTTGGATTGTTTATTAGCATGAAAAAAATCTAGATGCAGTGGTCCATACCAGAGTATGGGAAAGCCTTGCCAATCCAGGTGCTTGTGGCAGTATTGCATGCCTTTGTTTGCCAGGAGCTTAGAGGACTACATGACCTAAGTCTTTGACTGACATACCAAGGAATGCCTTGACTCAGGAGTCCTAATGGTGATTCTCAACCCAAGAGCTTATTATAGTTCAACATGAAAAATTCAGCCCTTAGACCACACGTAACTCACACCACCTCAGAAGGGCAAAACAAACTAACCTATATTGTATTCAGATTTTAATTTCCAAACACGTTACAGGACTCTTGCAGTTCACACACACACACAGCCTGGTCCATTGCCTTAGCTCATGTGGAAATCAGGAGGCATCGTCATACCTGCTGCTGCTCAAAGCTCTTTTATACTTTGAGAAACACAGGTCCAGAGAGAATCCCAGTTTTTTGCTTGATCTTCTGTCCTCTACACTAGAGTGGTCTGGCTGTTACCAAATCAGCTCTAGCCATGTCATTATAGAAGATAGGTTATTTATAGGGCCAGGCTATCCATGCTTCTGTCACAGGTTCAGTAGTCATTTTGATGCCTGCCAGGTCTCAGTCGTAGGCATTCCCAGAAATCAAAGCAAGTAAGGCTGCTATAAATCCTGACAGCTGAAGACCCAGAGAAGAAAGGACCATGCTTTACCTCCCTTCCACAGCAGGTTGCAGAGCTATGCAAACATGCTGAAGAGAGTCAACCTCAATCCTGAAAACAGGTCCCCTTCCACGTGCAATAGATTTTTAGAATTTAGTCAAGTGCCTTCAAGAGACCCAATTCATTCTTATGCTCTCTTACAAGGGTAAAACAGACCAATCAGCTTACCTATGCAAATGCTGTCATCCAACCAAGCTGTCATCAATAGCCAAACAATTTTACAGTTCACTGAGTCACTGAGTCAGAAGAGATCATAGTCATGCCAAAAAAAAAAAAAAAGGAGTAAAGTGACTACATTACTTTTGCATGTGGAAAAATTGCTGTGAAAAAGAGGAAATAAACTGAGTATAAGTTCATAGAGAGTTATGCTTCTGAATACAAAACCTAGGTCTAAGTCAATTAAAACGTGAAAGTATTTGGAAACAAGACATTAGAGTGAAATCTGAGTGGCAGTTTTGAAATCAGATCTGGATTAGGAGTTGAGAGCAGGAATTGTCAGAGATGAGAAAGGAAAAGAAAAGCAGTGACCTCAATGAACCTGTTTCTTAACCAAATCACATTCACGGAATAGCTACACTTGCTCATGCACAGTATGGCTGGCTTTTTTGTTACGAGCAACTCATGACTGAAACCCCAATAGCTGACCTCTCCATCTGTAATGAAACACTGAGAATGAGAAAACCTCATGCTCATTCATGCTGCACTGTAGTTTTCCTCACTTCTATTATTGCCTGTATTTGGGTCAGTGCCAGCATTGGTACATGTGTGCAGTGTATCGCGCCAATAAATATAAGGGAATGACTCCAAATTATAACAAAAATATTTTTCATAATCTGTTTCCAGAATCTTTCACTGGAAAGATAATGAACTGTCAGACATGAGGTAGGCAAGCTTTAAGAGACTGGCTTAACCTCTCTGAAACTGATGCCTGACTAATACCTGTGACGTCTCTAATAACACGTCAAAAATAATCCATTAAAAAAAAATAAAAAAAAAAAAAACAAAAAAGCATTTTATACCTTACCCAAACACAGCTATGACAACATTACAAGGGCACAGATTTCCTCATACTGTGGCACATCCATTATTTAACATTATGCTGATGTTCCAGCAGCAGATGGAAGAAATAAAACCCTCTAATTACACCTTGTTGGTTGTACAGAAAAAAAGCAGGGGTATTCCCTCACCCCTCCCAGAGGCCTACAGTCTGTTGGCTTGCACTGCTGTAGTTGTGTTATTGTGTCAGATTACACTTCCCTTTATCACAGGCTCCATGATTTCTTCAGGCAATGATTGCCATGCCATGAATAGCAGCTGTTTGTCTCAAAGTGAGTGCCCTTTAACTTCTTTAAGTCCCCATATTCATTTAAAAATGGAGTAAAACAAAAGAAAGGCTTAGAAATTGTTATTGCAGCTTTTCATCTGGAATACCATAGCTTTGCAAAACCATATCTCTTCAAATCTTCAGTCTAGCAAAAGTAATCCTATTTTTCCACCTTTCCCCAACTATGTTTTTAACCAAACCATAAAAGTCACTTGTCACACTTGGAAAAATCTGTCTTGTTCCCGGCACACATACACACCACCGCCTCATGTGTCTCAAACTTCCTCCATCAGAGCACACTGTTCTCACAGAACATACATTCCTCTACCATTCCCAGGGTCACAAGAACACCTTTTGTGCAGACAGCTGTTAACAATTTGATTATTGTGGTCCAGTACAGTGATAGGAGTAGTGAGATGAACTATCCCAACTGGAAATCTAGTGCTAGTTTTTCCTATTTCTGTTCTATATTTGATAAGCTCCTCCGCTGATCAAAAGGCAGTCTGATCTCTTCTAATATGTATTCTCTGTACTGTTATTTTAATCTGCCACTGCCCCTAAAAAAAAAAAAAAAATATTCTGTTTTACCTATTTAGAATTTTAAACTCTAATAGTAGGATAAATACTTCACATTTCATTCACTCTTAGCAGTATAAAAGCTGCTATTATCCTTATTCGGTAATTTTTTTAATGTGTTCTGTGGTTTTTTTCCTAGGGTATCTGCCATAATTCATTATCCTCAATTGTTCTTTGCACTGAAATTTGCATACCTCTTAGGGAACATATCATGCAGGTTTTCAAACTGGTCTTTCTCTGTTTTAAAATATCTTTACAAAAGCAAAGATCTGGCTTGCCAGAAGGCTGCCTTCTTTGTATTGCAGCAGAACCTATTCCTGTGCAGTATGTCTTCCTTGCCTCAATGCTGAGCCCTCCACTTCTTTTTGTGCTTTCTTCACAAACCTGTTAGAGACTTCCAGCTTCATCCAGCTAGTTAATCATGCGCATAACGTGAGTTACACATTGGGAAAAGCTGCTGGAGAATCTGAAGACATAATCTTTGCACCAATCTGCTCACAGGACTAGAGATTCTCAGAGGATGTATTAAACTAAACAAGCTTTTCATTAACAAGGCTTTACAAAGGCTATCCTGCTTTCAGCAGCTCAGTTCAGCATAGGGTGATTAAAATACTGGGGGGGTAAGTTGCTCCCAGTGCTTCTTACTCATTACCTGACTGGCCAGAAGTACAACATATTACTAAGTAAAATAGTCTTCCACAAAAGTGCTAAACCATCTCCTGATCACATGGGTTTTGAATCTACTTCCGAATCTAGAATTAGTATGGTTTCTCACAGCTGCACAAATAAGCAATAATATAATTTTATTCATACATTTTATGTTACCCTGCTGTTGTCAGATTTGTCACAGGCTTCACCCAGCACAGACCACCTTGGTGCCCTGCTTTTGTATTCTATAGGGATACACACATCCCTGTTCACAGTTCTGTTTGTACACTCATACTGGGCCAAGAGAATAGTTCTGGTCTGTCTTCACTATTGTACCAACTAGTCCTCAAAAAACTTTCAAAATTTCCATTTTCTTTGGAGCTACTGTTCTCTTCCTTTCTGGCATGACACCCTTCTCCTAATTTCCTCTTTATTCCACAGCCTTCTGATATAGGAAGAGAGATTCTGTTATTTTTATACAGATCATCCTATTATTTTTTTCTAAAAGATACAGTGAATTATCACTTTTGTTTCTGTTTTTCTTAGCGTTTTTACAAACAAGAGCAAGCATCAGAAAATAAGACACATTATTCCTTCAAGCCTTCCTCCACATTCATAGCTCATCCTTCAACAAAATTGTGCAAGTTCTTTACAGGATTTTCTCATAGGGGATCGTATTTTTCTTTCAAGCTGTACCTTTATAACTGTGAGAGCATTCACTGAATCTTGGCAACACAGAAGCTGGAGATTTGTCAAAAAGACTCTTCACAGATCTGTGAACTATTTTAACTGTTATTGCACAGCTATATCTATGATGATGAAATATCGGATCTAACTTCCTGAAAATATGCCAAATAATTATATTCCTATTTGAGTATAATTTTGGTGAACTGGCTTTAGCTTTCAATCCATGTCACCAGAGAGACATAGCAAGAATATTACTCCAGATGTTGCTTGCAAAGTTCTAGGGGCCATTTTATTGCCCTGCTTTTGCTGTAGTATTTTAGTTCAAGCTGAGTGATGCCTATCTTCTTTGGAAAGCCTTGTTCGTGCTAGTCTCTTACTACCCACTCCTTCCAAAACCCTCCAGAACCCAAAGTTCTCCTCTTCCAGGGTAGACGCACTACAACACTGCTATGCTCAGTACTTGTCTTGGTATGTGCAAGTTCCTTGTACCCAATATAATTTATTGATGAAGGGTTTTTAAAAGCTTCATAGCTCTCACATTAGTTGGATGAGAACTCCCCTCTTTCTCTATGATGCAACTGAAATAATTCATTTGATGAAAACCAGTTTGTACTTGTACTTCACTGCATTTAATCTTTAAGGTTTATTCTCCCCGCATCTTACAGATTATTAGATTTGTGGTGCCACTGGTATTTGATTGTCATTAGCAAGGCATGTTAACTGCTGCCAGTCCTCATTCTTCACACATCTGCTTTCTGGAATACCTCTCAGGCAGATGGTGATACCAAGGACATTCTCACAAAACAATATTCCACACAGAGTGCAGAAATCCCCACCAACTTGCTTGCTGTTCTACATTCATTCCCTCTGCCAGAACCAGAACTGGAGCATTTTATACAGCGAATGCTCCTTATGTGAAGAACTCGAAAGTGGTCTCATCTGAGGCAGCTGGCATCACAACCTTTGTAAGGCCTTAAGGGTCTACACACAGCCAGGTCACATCAGTGTTCATCCTTTCTAATGCAGTAGTTTAGCTTACTCATGCCAATGGGATCTCCGGTTTTGTAATCATGCTAAAGACTATATGCATAAGCTCCTTCTCTGCAGGAAAAGAAACCCCATTGCAAAGCCACAGGTACACAAGTTTTTCAATGTCCTGAGAAATATTCTGTCTTCAAACATGCCAGGAAACCTATTTATGGTTTCTCTGAGAATAAATTTCTTTTTATGGATTCCATGGTCATTCAGGTTTTCACAAACTTATTGACTTTAAATTTTTTGTTTCTGTTACTAGATTTGATGCCATATTTATTACAAATGCAAATCATATTAATTTTATCTTTCTTCTTCTAAATGCACTTAATGTAGCACTTCCCAATTATGAAAATAAACGCCTTCCACACACTTCCCAGTTTCCTTGGTATGGAGGATGTTGTGTTTGGTTTCTTATATTTTTCCTAGGGGTCCTATTTTCTTGTGTCCTGCAGTGAGATTTGTGTCACCAAACTTTAGATACTTAATTATTAGCCATTTAAGTCTAATCTAGTTGTTCAGACTCTTTTATAGTCAATAAAGTGAAAGAAACTCATGCTAGTTTCAGTTGATTCCAATTAACTCCAGCACTGCAGGACAAGACTAACTGCCTTGGGATTTGGCCACTTCTCTTTATTGATGAAAAAGTAAGACTGCTAGATTAGATTTCTTTCCAATGTCCTCCCATAAGGTGTCTGAAGATAAGAGGGATGAATCCTCCAATGATGTCATCTTTGAATCACACATTTTCCTGAGATGTCACATGTAAGTCATCAATGCTGATGCCACTAGTGCAACACAGCCTTATCTCTTCACTGTGTTCATGGTTGACTCCTATGGGTCTCTGTTGGGGTATTTTTTTTAGTTAGCTGTACTTTGGTTGGGCTTTTTTTTTTGTTAGATGAAGAGTCATTTCCTTGTCATTATACAACTGATGCCAGGGAGGTTTTTTTCTCTTTTTTAGCCACCTCACATACACTACATCATCCAAAGCTCTTTAAAATGTTAATTTGACTTATATTCGTGCTAGTTCATATATTCCTTTTGAATCTTACATGAGTATTCTTCTATCCTTTGCATGCCTTGTCCTTCTATTTTCAAGAGTAGTTGCATTACCCACTCATCAATTATATAAGCAAGTCTCCATTATATGTCTCTGATTTTTTTTCTTTGCATTAAAGTGTTATATTCAGACTATAATAGGCTTCAAATAACTCAAGTAAGATATCTCTATTTTCCTCTCCACTTCAGTGAGCTCACAACTAGAAGCTCATGGTCTGTAAATATCCCAGATATTTTACTCAGTGTGTATTAGAGAACAAGCCACTTCTGAGCCTGCCATCTACTTATGTGTAAGACCTGACCAAGATCAATTCTATTAACACCCCCAGTTTTGCCTACCTCTCCGCGATGCTCCCAGTTTCAAAGTTGAAAGCGGCAAGTTTTTATCTGTATTCTGCACAAAAGAATTAATTCTTTGTGTCTGACACTCCATCTGGTTCTAGAATCTGACAATCAGACCAACTTTCCTGTAACGATGCATTGAGCTTGTTTTGTTACCACTGATTCTCTTCCACTCACCCTGCTTTCAGACATAAGACAGACAGAGAGAATGAATCTTAAAAAGAAAAAAATAGACCTGATGATTTGATTTAGCAGGACTACTGTATGATTCCATTTATCCTCAGTTGTTTACTATTTTAAGTTACAACAATATTGGGAATTTCATTTTTTTTTAAACCGCTCCATAAAAAAGATTCACAAAGAACTAGAGCATCATCTATGCCAGATTTAGTGATTCCTTCTCAGCTTTCTCCATAGTGCACATCAGGTTATCTTTACATGTTAATTCACTGCAGATCTCACAGTCTTTTCAAAAACCTGTTATTCTCACAATTACATCTAACATATCCAGGCCCCGTACTTTTCAACCGGTCTGCACCGATAACGTCCCATCCTCTGAAGTAAATTCCATGGTACATGACAAAACATCTTCCTCTCTCACAAGAGGCAAGAGCAAAGATCCCTCTAAAAAGCCTCTCCTTCTTCAGGTGATTTTAATCTGCAGAGCATGCACTTGAGACCTGGAGATGTCTCTGTGCCTCACCAGCTCAGTCATGCACACAAGCTGCCGTATCAAGTAACTAAATAATCTCAGTCAGCTGTTAGCAGGAGTCAGCCACGTGCAGAACTCAACCAGATAATCAAAGCTCCATGGTTTGCACGCCCCTATTCAAACACTACCCAAATGGACATGTTTGCTCTTTAGGCTATCGCACAACTAATATCAAAATGGAAAAAGCAGTCTCTTAAAAACATAACAAAAAAACCCGCACCCTACCAAGGAACAAAACATCATTTGTCATTGCTACAGAAATAGATTGAAAAAACAAAAATGACATCTTTTCTATGATACATTTCTTATGTTTCTTCATAAACACAACAAGGAGTGATACCAAACTCATGACATAACTAATTTACAAACACAAATAAAAATATTCACAAAAGGAACGCTTCAAAATAAATGGCTGCAAACCTCAAGAAATCTTAAAATTCATTGCAGAAATGGCAATGTCATTTACCTCTACAGATCTATGCCTACAGCAGAAATATAATACCTAGAAATAGACTATTAAATAACATATTTTTAATGAATGTGTGTTTATAACACTGTTTAATATGCTGGAAAAATCACTATATGTAATTTTGACTAGTGTTGCAAGAAACTCCTGTACTGCAGAACATTTTAATAATAAATATTACAGTGTGAGCATATTTGCCTTTGGGGAAGATGGGGTTACCTTGAGTTACAGAGCCCCCATTATGTGACGAGGCAAAAGGTAAAACACCTTCTTGGCCAAATGCAGGGCTTTACAGAGCTTAGGCAGAGCTGCCACGTGTATTTCTAACTGTAACCACATCTCCCACTTTGTCAGGGTTGGGGGTTTTGTTGTTGTGATTGGTTTGTGGTTGGTTTTAGTACCCCCACCCAACTGCAAGTTATTTCTCTCTTGCTATCATGCTTTTCAGCAGAGCCACAGTTGGACTAGGACTCTGTTCCTCCAAGGAAATAAAAAAGTGAACCTCCTTTAAATCCAAGTCAAAACAGCCAGGATATGTTTCCCTACTTGAATATACTAATGCCGTTTTATGAAAAAGATAAATAGTGATTTTTACAAACATTCTAAAAGTTCGGACAGAACGTGTCATTTTAATGAAGTGTGGCCATTTGATGCTTATTGGCTGAAAAAACAGAATCTTTCAGATTCTGATAGGATGCAAAAACTATTTTGAAGTCTCAGAATTTTCTGCATTATGGAAATCCTAAGTGTTCTGCAGTATGGCTAGTTGCAGTAGTGTTTCTCATCAAGATTATCTGTGACTTCTCACTTGAAAAGCCTGGTTCAGGTAACCTGTATTCCTATGACACAGACAAACATGATAAATGTTTGTTTCAGGCATAATACTGGGGGGGGGGAGCAGAATCATGCAATTCCATGGTTTTGTTCCTGATAATCCCCATGAGATTATTTTAAATGCACTGTACTTAGAGCAAAGAATTCACATTCTACCCAGGAGATGTCTTTTGCCATTTCTTTGAAACTCCAGCCTAAACTAAGCCACATTGTGAAACTTTGAAAAATGGGCTATTCATAGACTTCAAAAAAAAAAAAAAAATCCCAAAACAAACCACAATAAAACCCCCACACTCTTCAATGTGAAAAGTTAAATTCTGAAGGTTCTGTTGGTATTGAGCACACTGTACCCTTTCATAGGCCCTATCTGAATTCCTCAGCCTCATCAGCTACAGTGAGCAAACTGCCTGGGGTTCAGCTTTAGGCTACACTGTTCAGACTCTTGCCAACTGCCTGATTGGCAATCACATTGCCTTCTTTGGTAATTGCTGGGCAGTATAGAAGAAGACATTGTATGAGTCAAAATCAGAAGAGACAGAAGCCAAACCAGGATAGGGTAAACAGATTTAGAAGTTAAGTCCACTGTCAGAGAGACAGGACAGGAGAGGAACTGGACAGTGACAAGGGAGGACTGGAACTGCCTAGGCAAAAAGATGTTGAAATAGCCATGAGAGAACCCAGGGTAAATGTTTCTGGGCACATGAACTAAGAGTGGAAGCCTGGAGATGTGAGGAATCAATGGGAAAATTGGTGTTTGATTAGCACACCTAACTTCCATAATTGGCCAGCACTGTACACGGATTAAAATTATATACATGTGCATGTATAGGCATCCTGAATTTAGTTTCACAACTTCAGGTTGTGGAGGTTACCACCTTCACAATATTAATAAAGCTCTTCAGCACAGTATATCATATGGCATAGAATCTGAGACATGCAGGTGGGCTCTTCTGCCCATGGATGGCTGACATGCAAATCTAGAAGAGGGTTGATAGGTGCAATGTTTTCCCTGCTGTCTTTTCCTTGTCCCTGAATTATGCAGGCATGAATTTGGTTTGGCAGTAATTCCTGAGTTATGCTAAGAGGTTTACACTTAGTTTCTTCCAATTTTTAAAGTAGTCTTAGTACAAAAATCTACCTTTTTCTATTACCCTATTTAAATTATTTCTCCCTGGAGATGCAACCAGAGCAGCTGGAATGAGATAAGACTTCTCTGCCAGCCCTTAAAATGCTATAGACCCATCTGATACGCTTTTGAAATGCCAACACTGCACATGGGTTAGAATTCCTCTTTCGTGCTGTGCCAAATGATGTGATTATATTTGTAATACTATAAAGCAACTGTGTCAACAATAAAGAGGAAACATTTATGGCACAGGTTATTAAAATAATGAAAAATAGGCCAGTGCAACTGAAGTTCTTTCAGTGGGCTAAATAATAACTAGTTAAGTAAGGAACAAAGAGATAAATAATTTATTACAGAATCAGAAGCACCACAACAAGCACAAGAAAATTGTCTTCACTTTAAGCTGCATCTCAAGAGGCTTCAATGCAGAAGCATGAACAATACAAAATGAATGTGTTAGCACAACTGCAAAAGGAAGGAAGCATAGAGGATCTGTAGCAATCCACAATGAAGCCATCACTCAACTTAAAAACATCAGTGAACACACACAAAAACTAGTTAAACACACCAGACAAAAAGTTTATGCTAAAAGCAGTGGTGGGCCAGAAGACTGAAGACTACTGTGGCAGCCAAATAAATTGTACCTTCTAGTCCTGTCTGATGTGGTGCAAGCATGGGAGGAAAACGGGACTCAAATTTTTACTGAGAAGTGTAAGAACTCGTTATGAAGTTATAAGGCTGCTTAGAAGTAAGGCCTAGCTCAGAGACCATCAGATTAAGGAGGAAATGCAGAGTAATGTTCATCTTCAGTTACTTATTCTGGAAAAAAGTAAAAGAACAGAGCAGATTGAACTCAGTATAATCAAATGCAATTTCCGTTAGAAGTCTGTATTTTTCATGCTATGTCTGACAACTCAGTTCAAACAATCCCAGTTGTTTGTACTAACAAAGTCAATATTTCCAAAGATTAAAAACCTAGAATTAGGCTCCAATTTCCATTTTTGGCCTTTTAATTAGGTTTTTCTGAAGTGTTGAAAAGACAACTCTAATTGGTAGCTTTCGTCGCTTTTTAATAATAGCTCTTAACTCCTTGGCACTTTGGAGGTTTCAAATAAGATTGGGAGAAGATCGGGAAAGTATTCTTTGGTTTGATTTTACTCTTGCAAAAGCAAGAGAATCTAAACTTTCCCTACAAAATTTGATCTCATGAGATTTCTACCTTGATCATGGTTCTGATAAGAATTTATATTACTATCTTTTTTGAAGTAGACTCAATATTTTTTTCACACTAACTCAGTATATGAGCTTGGATGAAGGAATCACACAATCTTCTGACAGATGCAGTTTCATTTTAAAAAAGCTACACAAACACACACAAAACCCAGGTACCGTAGAACAACTTCCATGGCTGTAGTATAGAGAACAGCCGAGCAAGTTATTTAGCCTTTCAATCTGCAACTGAGATCATAAGGATGTTTCACAAAACAGTTTGTTCAGGATTCAGAATTTGCGCTTTGTGTGTAAAGGAGTAATACCATAAACAACAAGCAAGGAAAGAAAAGTAGGCACTGGAATGGTTAGGTTTAAGACCCGCTGTTACTTCCTCAGTATTTCCACAATATTGCTGCAAAGCTCAAATCACTGCTCACTTTTACGTTTGTTCCTTACTTCTTTAAAGAGGTAGAGAGAAAGGGTGAGGGATAGAGCACAAGTAAGAAAGCAAGAGAAAGGAGCAGGGGAAGAAAGTGAGATGGCAATCAATAAAGCAAATTTTTCCTAGCAGCAAAAATAGCTGACAGACTTGCTTCTCAAAGAACACTGAAAATTACTTTGTGAGTAAAAGTAGCAGAGAAGATAAGTCAACTTGAGGGACTCATGGGAGAGCTGTTATTGACAGATACAAGGATGATATAATTGCTCAAGATGAGCAGGTTTTTCTTTTATCTCAATAAAGTACTTTTTGGATGAAAAGATCGGAAAGACAGGTGCGAGACAATAGCATAAAACCTGTTCCTAACTTATTTACATAATTTTATATAAAAGAGCATTGATGTATGAAGTGTAAAACAAATGTGTTTCAATGCTGAAGATAAAGTATTACAGAGAATAACTTATGTACCCTCCCAGTGATAAAGAAACTTAGTATTTGATGAAATATACTTTGCCTATTGAAGAAATGCACTGATTTTACAAAAGGCTCAGCATTCAAGCGAACGTTCACTACTGTTCTTACATAAAGTAGCTGATACAGTTGTATCTTAAGTTGTTTCTGGTTAAACTTACATATGGCACCACATTTAGAGCAAACAGTAGATGAGAATTGTAAACAGGGTAATCTACTATACATTTTGTCTCTTCCAGCTCCTATTGCATTGATGTATCCTACGACGCACCCCCTTCAGCCATTCTGGTAACCTTCAAGTCAGATTTTAAGCATCAAGTGGTTTAGGTGGCTTTTGGTTTGGTTTGGGGAGGATTTTTTGGGGGTGGGGTGAATGGTTTTAGTTGTTTTTCATTGTTGTTGTTACTGAAAGACATTAAACAAGACTGATGACAGCTTAAATTATTCCCTTAATGCTTTAAGATGAAATTTCTTTGTTTAAGAGAGAAGCATGCTAGTATCAATATCTATATGGGAAATATTCTTTAACAAACTTCAGATACCTAAAACCTATCTTAACCCACACTGGTCCACCTCTCACAACGACATTACCTGAATGGTGTAATCCTGTTGCCAGGCTTCTGACCAGCCCCGGTGCATATGGCGTAAGTACCTAGCTTGGTTAATTGTACTTAAGGTGTAATCCAAAACCTACCATGCTCAATGAAAACATTTTGTTAAAGTCCCTTTTACACAGTTTATTACTTTTAAGACTAAGAATTACACAATTTCTTCAGGCTTGTGGAGAAGAGGTCTTGGAAGGTGCAGTGCTACATTTTCAAGAACAGCCACTAATACAGTGAGCTTCAAATACGAGTGACATGTTCTAAATAATTCACCCAGATGCTGAAAGTATTGTCTACCCATTAGTGACATTTAAACACTGAAATTATCTTAAAGACCTGAAGGGTAGGTTATGGTTCTCAACACTGCTCAAGAGCAGAACATAGTGAGCAACATTTGCTTTAAACAACATCAAGATGTTAAATCAACAGCTGACAAAATAGGAAAATGATGAAATAAAATAAAAGGAATGGGATCAGACTTGTTCTTCATTTAAGCTTTAACAAAAAATTCCTAGCTCTACCTTCCACTGATATTTTTCTTTGTTTGAATGCAGGATCAACTGAAAGATGATGGCACAGATTATATCATAAATAATGATGAACTGACTGAAAACTATGAATCGTCTGCTCACATATCAGTGCCAGCACAGGACAGAAGAGGCTCCACCCAGGCTACAGGCAAGGAAGACATTCATGAAGGAGACCTAGGATTAGGAGGGTACAAACTCCAGCTTGAACATGCTGCTGGTCAAACCCAGATGAATTCATTGGCATGAAGAGTGGAATGTTAAACACAAGAAATAAGACTGAAACAGAGAAATGAAAGATATTATTATGTGGACACAAGAGGCTACAAAATATACTAAGTACACACAAAAAAAAAAGAAATCAAAGATAATTTAGATTTTACCAACTGAATGTCTGTTCTGCCAGGAAAAAGCTTACTATCATCCATATACCTACAATAATATGTAAGTTTTCTGACTGCAGCAGTTTTTAAATGAACAGACGTAGGGCATTACTAGCCCACAGTAGATCCATTACAGTCATGTGTTGTCTCAAATAGTGCTTGGCTGTACCATGCCCCTCACATGTACATGGGCCCCTGAATGTTGCTTACAGTCTTTAGTCATCTGGAACACAGAGCAATAGCTTCATAATATATTCATGTTCACGTGACAACAGCATTATTTTTTTATTTTTTTTAAGCAGCTGGTCCTGAACAGATCCAACAAATAGCTACTGCTCCAGTAGCTATTACACTTATAAGGAAGAAGCAGAAGAATCTTTGTCCATTCAGTATGTGATCTAAAAATACCTAATACCTAAAACACGCATTGCAGCCCATCAGTCTTAATAGGTCAACATCCTTCACAGCCACTGTATAGACTTTTCCTGACAACCAGCCCAATATGTGCTTTCTAAATGTACCTTACAGCCTAGCCCATTCAGGATGGCACCAAGCTGCTGCAAACCGAACATTTGTAGGAGTCATTGAAGTCTGTGAAACCAGCAACAGACTCTCTTTTATTGCTGCACTGAATGGGCATGACCACTATTTAAACAGCAGTTATTCCACAAGGCATTTGTCATAAGAGCTTTGCAGCACACAAAGCTTACATGCTGGGAAAAGTTTTGTTGTTTTGCAAGATCATTCTAAATGTATGCTTTGATTTAAGGAGTCAAGTGTTTCTTTTTTATTGTTTGAGAAAAGTGAGTTGTTTCTAAGCAAATATTTCTGCAAAATAGCTATATATTAAGACCAGCTACTCCAAGGATAAATTCTTCCATGTCTCTACGCTGGGCACCCGATATCACAGTAGTGATAAGGACAAGAGGAGAATTTAGGTATGAGAGTATTAATTGTGTCTGCATAAGCCCAGTAACTGGAAAAACAGCTGGTCAGCCATACATGCAGCCAGCTACCACATACTGTTATCAGCCATTAGCACAGATCAATTTTTGCACATTATCAGCTAAGCAGTGCAAATACAGGGATTGAGCCAGGCTTTTGTTAGACCATGTGCCTTTTCTCACCACAGAAGTTTCAGTTGTGCATGAAAATGTTCCTACTAAGAAAGCTAAACCACAAGGAGTTTTTAAACAAGGTCATTCTTAACATACAAAGACAACAAGCAAGCAAGAAATTTGTAATCTATAAGAATAAAAATCAAGCCATCTCCATGAATGATCAGAAAGCTGAATAGGTCTTGATTTCACCACAGATGGAAGCTGAAATACAAACTTAAATATAATCAAGTTTAGTCATTTTTTTTTCCAGGCTAATTAATTTCTGGTTAAGTGTGACTCTAGAACAGCTGCTTTAAGCATATATTCAAATGCTGGAGTTCTATACGTTTTTACGAAACAGCAGCAGATTAAACTGGCATTTTATTTTCCCCTAAACACTAATCAAGGAACTTCAAAGGATCTTAATCCCAAAATGGTTTAAAACAAATAATATTCAGGCATGAAAACAAGTTCTGAGAAGAACTAGTGAATTTTCAGCTCCCTGCTTTGCCTTGTTTAGCTGCATGAGGCAGGAAAAGATGTGCAGCAGGTTGCAAGACGGGAGGGGATTGGATGAGGAAGTCAAGGTTTTCTGGCCTAGTAATGCGTACCCTGCAGCATGCTGTAGGAGATAGGAAAGGTAACGGGAGGCAGGATGAGCAGGTAGAGACACTGCAGAGAGGGGAGTATATGGCAACCCAATGAGAAGGTATTACCATGGATGGGTGCTAACACTGTCCTGTTTTCAGTAGCCAGAGTTTCTAATTTCAATCTCTGGAAGTAATGAGTGCACATCACCAGGCCTCCTAACCTCCTTGGGATGCACGGATCCCAGTCCTTAGATTATACTGCAAATCAATAAACTGCTGCAGTATTATGAAGATGCAAAGCTGTTTTTCACAACTGCTACATGAACTGGAAATGACAAGCTCTTCACCAACATCTCTGCTCTTAGATTCTACTCTGAAACGCATCCTGCAGTACACTCTATGTGGGTTTTACTGATTTATTTATTGTGCCTATGTCCAAATTTGTCAGAGTTGTGCAATGTGATAAATGGAGGACTCTGGGCTTTTAAATTCTCTCTTTATGTTAAAAAAAAACCTGCAACAAAAAAAACCTGCAACAACAACAACAACAGAAAAAAAACCCACCAAAATTCTGTAGTGAATACTCTCTGCGCTATTCTGCCTGGGTCCATTAAAGGGCTACTTTGCTCAGTAAAGAAAGACATCTCTTGCAACAAAAGCACATACTTCACACCCTCACAGGTCAGATTTTTATATTAAGACTGTGAAGAGGCTGAATTGGTGGTCCCAGCAGGATGGGTATTTATCCTCTGACACCACGCTCAGCAATCAAAGTATCATTGGCTTTTAGAAAAATTAGTAATTTTATCTGCAAGCAAACCTGAAAGTTCAACTAAATGGCAATGAAAGCCTCTGTTATTCATTACACTATTCAGCCTTGCCATTTCCTCATTTTAAGACAGTCTTTTCATGACATGCGGATCAAGAGAGTTAAAACATTAAAACAGATTATATATTTGTATTCAAGGAAAAATTACTGGCAACTAGTAATTCTGCACGACTGTTTAAACAGAGTAATGGATGTTAAGATAGGTCTTTAATGTCAATTTACAGTTCATATGCTGGAGATTTAAACTACTCAATCTCACACATTGTTTGACTGAATGTGCAAGTCACACACAATAAATGGGAAGCTATTCTTCGTATTTGAATTAATCTAATAAAACACTGCTTGGAAAATGAAATGTAAAGTATATTGTCAAAATGTAGCATCTGCATACTCAGTATGAAGGCCAAAGCATTAGGAAAGACGGAAATCTGCAATATTGCTAAACCTTTTAGGTTTCAGAAGTAATAACTGAAATTTCATACTGAACTGCAGAGTGTTTAGCGAAGGTTTGAAGCAGCAGAATGAATCCCTGGCTATACAGCAGTGCTAGTCCAAAAAGGCACTGTACTAAAAATATTAGATTATTATGATAACTTTCACAGAAAAGTTCAAAATTTGGTAACTTCACCGAAAGTGAGGGCCACTGGAAGGCAATATCTGTGTTGCTGTGTTAAAAGCTCAGCCTTTTCCACAGTAACCACATTAGGACTATCTTCAGCAACCTGAATAACCCTGTGCATAACAAGCCGCTAAACTAATGGCACTGAAGCCATGAGAGTAGTTCCCACCCTTTCTACATATTAACTTACTTACGCGCCTTGCTGGACATGTAAGTACATAGTCTGTACAATAGGTGTTGTTTTTCTTTTAGAGGGCTGGCCTATATCAACCATCAGCCATTGAATAATGCTGCGCCTGTAACATCCCAGTTGCTGTGTACATTTGGGTACAACATAAATGCAGCAATATATACGTATATTTTAGATGCACATGAGCATTACACATGTGCTTTCTAAAGTCTTTGTTTTCAGAAACTGAGAATTCTTGGAATACAAATATTAATCACGGATTTCAGAGAAAAAAGAAAATAATCATGAATACCCACTTTAAAGATTGAGAATTTCTTCCTCTAAAGACAAAGTTCGTTTTTCCCTACTTCCTGCTAGCAAAATAAAAAATAGGCCTTTTCAGCATCATCTTAAAACAGACTGGTTCTGAGCATTTTAAATAACTTAGCACAGGGAGCTCATCTCTGACAATATAATCCCAACAGACATGAGTTCTGCTCAGTGAACTGTGAAAGACTTGTCAACATTTTTATTTTATAAACAGTCTTTCAGAACTTGAAAATTCTCCAGTTGATCCAAATTTCCCAAGCAAAAGTTAGTTTGAGCCACAGCCTTGGTTCCAATACCAATCAAGTTTCAGATGATGAAATCCCCTCCTTTTACCACAGTGATTAGTTTTACGGTAGATAATACTGTTCAGGAGAGTTAGACAAAACACCTGAATGTGTTTTCCCTTGAATACCACCTTGTTTGTTGTTTCTTTGCTTGGGTTTTATTTTGGATATTTTACATATACATTTTTCCATCATAGTCACGTACTGGAGTGCAAGTTCCTGGACAGTATTGAAAGAAAACTTTGTCTACCAATACTGTATTTGTCTTTCTCTTTATTAATCCTCTTTAAGGGATGAAAGAAACAGGACAGCCTAGTGTAATGATGGATATCAGCCAAGAGAACATCCCCTTTAACAGCCTTGTGGTGTAAATCACACTTCCAGATTTAAAACAACATACTGGACATCCTGGTATGTGTTAAGAAGCACAGACAAATTCTTCAAAAAGCAAAAGAATGTCTGTCAGCTCCATGGTGTCATTTAATGGCCCGAGTTTGTCTTTCCAATATGAGAAGTACAGGGACTTTCCTACAGTTAACCCAAAGTGTGTCAAGTCTCCATCTCGGGCTGTGTGTCTATACAGATTCTTGGTACCACCAGCATGGGCCCAGTGCAGCTCCACTGCTAGAAAAGCCACCAGACAAGACTGTCTCATACTTCCTTGGAATTTTGCAAGGAAAAAAAAATAAAAATCAAAAAAAACCCCAGTCTTCAGTCTTCATGTTTCCAATTACACCCTTCCAGCTTTCCCACTGTTAACAACCACATTGGCTTCCCCCCACAGTGGCCCACCCTGGCTCTGGGCAGTCTTCCCACTGCACACCAGAGGCAGCAAGCGTTGCATAAGCTCTGCTGCACAGCATGTGTAACAGGAATGATTCTGCAACACAAATAAGCCTTTTTTGACCAGTGTCAGAACAGAGGCGACATTTTCCCCACCTAATTCAATATCACTGGCCATCACTATTCCCCTACAAGTATCAGACACAAGGTGCAGGAGAACAACTATTGTTTCAAGCTCCAGAGGATCCCAAATCTAAGCAAGTCAAATTAACATCTTTCCGAGGACTTAGCAGGCTTGAGATTCTGGCGCCAGAAGCAGCGGAGAATACCCAGGAGTGTTTTCCAGATACTGTTCTACATCACTCTTCACCACATAGCTGTCTGCTTCTGTGTGTACTTCCACAAAGGCAGATGGACATAAATAAAATACTCTTCCTTTATTAAAAAAGAATTTGAAACTAGAGAGCACTACGCCGAACAATCTAAACACTTAAAGAAATAACTTTACACAATGATATTAGGCATTCCACAGGCCTAGAACAAGTTATATACAAGTGAGTTGAAATAGGATAATATCCCATAAGCTTAATGAGATTTCTTATTCCAGAGGTACAGTACCTTCTAAATATAACCCAGTACTTTAGAATATGTGCCTGACTGGAAATGAAAATACAAGAGAGGAAAGGAAATGAATAAATGAAGGAAGGAAGAAAAGGGGAATGAGAGAAAGAATCAACGCCAAAAAAGATACTCAAATTGAAAAAGATCAGAAAGGTATTCACAGTAACTGCAGAATAATACCCAAATTAAGTATTTGCCAGTAGTGTGAGAAACGAAGAACTAATTTGAAGAACACTCCTGAAAACTTTGCTAGAGGCTTATTCCTGACACTACTACTGCATTTTCAGTTTTAGGCATTTCATAGGCCTAAAGGGAGCCACCACTGCCAGATGAACGTTGACCAAATTTAAAGAAAATGAAGAAAAAGGACTGAGGGTGAAAGGCTAATCCTTCAACAGCACTGTTAGCAAAGCAAGAAAAGCAACATGAGCCTGGTGTTTACAGAAGTGTGGAAAAACTAAGTATATACGTTCTTCACGCTTCCTTATTTCATTTCTCCCTCTTTCACCAGCTTGTTTTGGTTTGGGTTTTTTGGTGGTTCTTTTTTTCTCTTTTATTTCCCACTAAGTTGTCACTTTCATCTTCTCTGGTTTACCTTTATTTTAAGATGAAAGTTTCAATTCCCCTACCCCTTGGACTAGTAAAATTTTATGAAGTCAAGCAGAGATCACACCCAAAGACAGGTGGGTCAAACACATTGCAATATCCTTTAGGCAATTCACTATGGCTAAGGTGCCAGAGTGCAAGAGCAAGTGTTCACAACTTTACAGAAACCAACAAGAGCAAAAACCCTTAAGAAAGGCTACAAAAACCATTCTCAGAAAGGTAGACGTGGCATGATTTCAGAGTCAGTACGCAACATCATATGAGCAATCTGTCTGCATGTTCTTTTCTCATAGCAAGGATGAGGCAGCTTAACCTTCCAAAGCTAGGGCACACCAGCTTGCACCCGCTGATGAGGGGTGCCAGCACAGACAATAGCTGCCGAGCACCAATACACACCCTAAATCCAAACCTGCCGTTTTTTCCCCCAACTTTGTGCATACTCCCACAGTCTGGGGCAGCTTCTGGAGGGAAAGGCCTGTCACCCATGGGAGAGCTCACATCTGTCTGCAACAAACCAAGCAGAGGCTTCCATCTGGCAGAATAAGGAAAGTAACATTGCACTCTTACCTTTTCATGGCCCAGGCACGTTTTCCTTCTGGTACTCCGAAAGCCCTGCTGCTGTTGTTCATTTGAGAAGTGCGCTTTTTCTGGTAGAAGCTCATGTGAAGTGGGTGCTTGAGACAAGTACTGTAGTTTCTGCTGAATGAACCATGAGGCCTAATAAAAGAAATAAAATAAAATAAAATCACTGCTCTGTTTCTTACTCTTTCGTTTATTGCAGGGATCCGTCTGCAAACAGTGAGACCCTGATTATTTACAGGAATCCTGGATCCTGCAAGAGGATTTCAGTATGCAGGCACAAACATGGAGGCAGATACCCCCTGAACTTTTAGTGTGGCTTAGGTGTGGAGATACTGGGAGAGTATCTGTAAACCACCTTTGTCAACAATTAACTTTCACTTCAAAACACACGTAAGAACCCCTATTTGCATATATTTATAACCAAAGACAGGTACTGCAGCTGAACTTCCCAAGGAATAACGTTCTTATGGCCATCGCACAGAAGTTTTCACCTTCTGTACATATAAGATCATTTGGAATATTCCATTATGCTCATGCAACATCCACAGTGAACAAACAGTTACACGTAGTGTATACTGTTAAGATACAATCCAAAACACAGTTTGAATGCATTTGCATGAACAACATGATAATAATATACTTTTAAGTTGGTTTTATGTCCCACCTTACAGAATTCTTAGGAAAACTGGTTTATTCCACAGATACTTGGCACCGTTTTCTGAAACCATTTAAACCCTGATTATCAAGGTTTATTAAAAAAAAAGAGTTTCTGTCTTTCATTGTCATTCATCTGACATTCAGTGTCAGATTCATTAGGATATTCAAAAATAGCCACCGGTCTTCACTTACTTAATGTCACTCTTTGAAAGATTTAGAAATGTTTGTATCATTAGTATTATCTGAATGACCTCAATAGATTTTATTAGGTGCCTTTTTTTAAATTTAAAAAAATCAGCACAGTATGCAATGGGAGTAAGGAAGATCACAACAGAAACCAGTTCTCTCCTTAGGGCTTTCCAGATGATTTCTAGACCTGCCAACAACTTCTGGTTACTTAGAAAGTTATTTCAGCACCCTTCAATCTGCTGCACTAACCACCATGCTAATGGAATTATCTGAGCCAGCAAACAGCCTGTGCAATCACACTCCTCCAGCCTCGATGATTGTGGCAGGGGAGATCCAGATGCTGTCAGCATCGCAGCCTCTCCTTTGCCTCTTCCATTCATTTTCTACAGGAACCTGATCAAGGATAGGTTGGAGCAGCATCTTACAAACCCCAGTTCATCTTCACTACTAAATTTTAATATTTGCCTTTTAAATGAAGACAAGGTTGTCCAAAGATTTGCTTCATATTAAACTGAGTCAAGATTTTTAAAATTAGTCTAAACTTAAGCCCCTAAAATTCATGGGCTAATTAAATAATTTTTGGAAGTGATTAATACCCAGCAGCTCCCAGTGAAACCTATTGCAGTCTTAAAGTCACACTGAAATTAGCCCATAATTGTGCCAAAACACTCATTCCTCCCAGCAGGGCTTGTAAGACAAAACTGCAGCATGAAATGCACCTTACTTTGATCAGCACAGTAAGGTCCCTCCTTGAAGAATGAAACCTATTTCCATTGCAGTGTGACTCAGCTACTGTGTAAGGAATAATTTGGAGACCTAAACAGTACTGACCTCCTTCAGGCCGTTGCTGCTGGATTTTGGGGGGGTTTGTTGTTTGTTTAGGGTTCTTTGGGGGAAGACGAGGGGGTGTGTAGTTTGGTTAGTTNGGGGGGGGGGGTGCCCTTTTTATGAAGTTGAGCCTACCCAAAGAGGACCAGGCTAAGACCTGGGCAAGCATGAAGAGTGATGACCTCATCTTTTGTTCAGTCTCTCAGCCAAGGCAATGTGGAGCAGTCCACATGACTTCTCAGGAGAGCCAGGATTTGTGTGAAAGCCCAGTGTGTGTTGCAGCATATGTCTCTGTGGCTGCTCCAGCATATGCCTTCCATGTAATTTGGTCTCTTACTTCTAGTTGATGGAGATTTGGAGATTTTCTCAGAAACTTCCTGTACAGAAAGGTATCACTCCAGGACACACGACAGTGCAAGGCTAGAGAAGTGGTTGTTAGGGCTAAGCAACACCTGAAGCTCTTGGGTTCTTTGTGGTTTTAACATCCAGGATTTACTCATGTTGAGACCTCTGGTTGGGACTCAGTTTACTGAGACTAAGCTTTCACCATCTGTTCCTCCAAATTCTGAAAGCATGAAGAGAATATGCTCCACAAGGAACTACGAACACAGATGAGCTCTGCAATTTATATTGGGATACAGTGCATACAGGGAAAACAATTCATAAGGTCTATGAGGTTTCTCCTTCAGGTGTAAATTTGAGGACTGAAGCTCTAATGCTTTAATTTTGCAGCACCATGAAACAATACTCTAGTCTACACTAATTTGCCTTTTTGCAGCAATACTGCGCTGATTTCACTAGGAGTTTCAAGGAACAGAACTCAATAGTAATCATTGTAATTGCTGCATTGTTTTGGTTAAAATTTTGCACATTTATGTACTTACTGTATTAAATATTAGTACAGAGGATTATTATTTGACATTGTATACTACAGGCAAATTCAAAAGTAAATTTAAGAAGATGAAAATGATGAAACAGCAGTGGTTCAAATATTCATAAGAGATTTCAGATTTTCATTCTAGTTCAGAAAGTGGAAAAGTTTTCAGATATAAGGATTTTCTGTCCCCCCCAGGATTAGTCATTATAAAAGCACTAATGTGTCTCCTTGAACTTTGGCTAACAGAGTCTTTTTAGGCTGCTTGAAGGCCAAGAGCCCAACTCCTTCGGCCAACAGCCCCACTGGGGACACAGGACATGCACAGGGTTTCCCAGATAAGAAAGGACAAGTATCTCCCTGCTCCAGCACTGTCATTTATCACATGAACTCCAGCAGTCTCAAACCATCTTGCTTCCTCTTTGCTGGCTCCCTGTCAGCTTCACCCAAATAACCTCCATCCCACAACAATAATCTTTTCCCATGACAAGGCCTCAAAACCCCCAGAGGTTTAAATGGGAACATGACGACAAAGCCAGGAAACTCATGTTAGTTAAAGGAAGGGCAACTATCTATTAATACGTTCACAGGCAAAGCATCTGTTAAACTGGAGTTGAGCCTGAAATTAAGATTATGTTTAAAAAAGCATTTATGAATTTAAAAAAAAAAAAGTTCTTGCATAAATTATTCAGTATGAATTAAATATCCAGCAGCACATAGCTGGCAGATTTGTTAAAATATAATATTGTAAGTAATTCACATAAGCTGTCCATTTGTCAAACACATTCTTTTCATCCCCTTACAGAGAAAATTGAGATCTTTTCAAGTATCATATCTCTCTATGTCAAAAGGAAAGCTATACAACAGGAATCAAACACTTGAGAAAATCTGGCAAGTTCCCCAGGTGTGCAAAGTTGGGCTTTGGGGGTTGTTTTGTTTTTATTTGATTTTTGTTTAAGAAAAGTTCCAGTGGAAAAAAGAATGCATACAGGAAAATTTATACTGAAAGGAAAGAAACTTTTTTGGAAGAGGCAAACTATATTAATGCTTTCCCCAGTAAAACCACTTCCGCTAGTACAAAATCTGGACTTCTACATTTTAGGAGCCAGGGGGAGAAGACACTCTAATTTTGTTCAAAGTTTTTATCTTGAACTTTTTCCTCAAATCAATAATATGATTGCAAACTAAAAAGTTAGTTTTCAAACCAAACAGTGGAATAATTGCCTTTTCCATAAAATCTAATTCTGTTATTGCTCAAGAGAAAGCTGAGGGGGTAAAAGTAACTGAGAAGCATCAATTTTCCATTTTTCTGCAACTTCTTTTTTCATCTTAAATCAGTTAGATCAATTAGGAAATTTTAAAACTTGAAATGGCAATCAGTTCCAGGGAGGCAAGAGGAGTTAACACAGATATTTCTAACACTCAGAGGGGGAACTGCCTTGGTCACAGAGAGGCTTCCACCAGCACGGGTCCTGGGTGCCAGAGTAGGGGAAGGAGCAGCAGCACTTGCAGACACAACTCTGCCTGCCCAGCACATCAGCAGGGGGAAACTCACCCATCTGTCACCAGAGTTGGGCCATCCAGGACCTGGGTGGCCATCTCCCACAGGCCTCCCACTTTTCTTTCCAGTATTGACAATACCAGTGTTCCTGGTAATGTTCACAATAGCCCCGTCATACAAAAGGCTTAACCGTCCTGTTTCTCAAATGCAAGCAAAGTGGGTATGGTTCCCTTAAGAAAGGAGAAGGTTGTGGGGACCCACTGTGATCTTAAATCCAGATCTACCTGCTGAAATCAACCTGTGCACAAGTCCAGCTGCACATTTATCATAAAGTACAAAAAAAGCTTAATCCTAACTGGGAAGTTAGCCCAAGAACATTGTCTGCTGGGGCTAAGAAAGGGCCTTTCCATACGCAGAGACAATTGTGTTGTAAATGCTTCCCTTTTTATTCAAATACCTAAAGTTAGTTTTACAGCAATCCAAAGATCTGAACACAGTATATGTCTGGCCAATTTCTCTAACACATTGCCAGGCCTATTGTTTTTTCTGAGAGAATAAATCTTTTTTTTTTTTTTTTCTTTTTTTTTTCTTTTTTCAGGAGGGGGACCAGTTTGACTTCAGGAATTTAAAAATTCAGACAGAAAATAACAAATAATTTTGCTGATCTTTGAACTTAAAGGGGACATCATCAAAAATATCCTGTCTGCTTTTCCCCTTAAAGCACCACCTCCTTTGCATCTGGGAACCAGATGAATAAACAAAGTCTCCTCCTCACATTATTTTCAGAGAATGTAGCTTAGAAAGCTTACCAGGACAGGCGTCCCAGCCACATGCCACTGTGCATGCATCTGGTCTCTTTGCCAGCGCTGCCAAGCAACCCAGCCACAAGGAAGGTTCCCCCCGCCCTTAGCTGAACCAAACCATGCTGTGGTACAGGGAGGCAAAGCTGGGAGAAAGCCTTTGTAGTCAACTTTTCTGCTCAACTGGAAGACCCAAAGTCAATACCTCAAGAAGGAGGACAAGGGACTTCAAAGCACCATTGTTACACAGCTGAGAAGTCAGTAAGAGCAGTGAAAGGAGAACATTTCTGAAACAGGGTTTATTCACTGATATTTTCTTGCCCACTGAACCATTATAACCGAGAAAATGCAGTTTAGTGCATTCCTGCTCCATTTCCTGGCCTTCAGCACATAAGGGCACGGAATGAAGAGCAGGTCACTAATGGTCTTGAATTGCCTCTTGAATGGGATAATATCCACTACTGAGGGTTTAGGGGGGTTGGGTTTTGGTTTCATTGGTTTTATTTATTTTTTTTTAATTCCCTCCTACCCCTGCACCCCACTCAACAAATACTGAGGAAAATTCACAACTTGTATTCACCTAGTCTAGTTTCAAAAAATTGCATTTGCTGGAAGCATTTATGTGCAAATCAGCAACTGCTAGACAACTGAGAGGTCCCATTTACTCCAATAAAATTTCTTTGCCTGTTATATGACGAGACACAGATAGGGTGGGCAGTCTGCATTTAGACAGACAGGCATTGTAGTGGGTTTACATCAGGACTAACAGAGAGCTTAGACTGAACATGGCTAATAAAAACTGACTCATTTGATGGGAGAAGATTGCATCAGAGGCGGCTTCTTATTCCTCTAGCAAAAATGCTGCACATAAAGTCACACTTTGGGTAGAACAATCCTTGCACTACTAGTCCTGAGAAAAGTCAGTCCCTACCCCAGGAATCGAGGCCTAAATATCCTCTACCCCAAATGTGAAAAGGTTGGGAATCAGTTTGAGTCTCCTAATGCAAGTCTGGTTTTTAGTATTTCCCTCCTGTCTGTACCCTTATTTCTGCCACAAGGCAATGTATCTAATCACCAGTCTGACTCCAGATCTTCTCTAGATACTTTGGCTTTCCAGTGCAAAGGGGAATATACTAACATTAAAATATCAAATTACATGATTTCACAAGTAGTCAATAGCTTTTCAGGCTGATTCTTAAACCTAAAGCCATAGATACCTATGTGTGCCCATAGCTTGGAAAGCACTGCATTGCTCTCCTGCTGGGAAGCACTGCCATGACCCAAGTTTCCGCCACACATACCAGCACTAAGCACAAGGCACTTAAACAAAATTGCAACCCCAGTCTCACTTGAACATGCAGGTGTCAGACCTTCACACCATCACCAGCTATCTCCAACTCCTCCCAGGACCAGTGGCTACACAGCTCAGCATTTCAGATTTTCCACTTTTAAAAGAGCCACTTGCTGGCATGCTCTGCCTCTTCCTCAAAATGTGCCACTGGCACATAGACTCCAATGAAAGACAGTGTTTCATGATATAAAGCCTAAATTTTTCTTTCCTTAATTTCAATCTGTTGCTCCCAGCATGTTGCTCATGAAGCATGTTGCTTCGTGAAAATGAAGCCTCTTTCTTCTTGGCATTTACACCCTTAAAAAACTTGAAGATTTTAATGTTCTCACAGAAAATGAGTTTATTTTCTTCTATTTGTTTTCATGGCCTGAGCCAAGTTCACTTCAGCTGAGAAACAGACTGGAGCATAAACCAAAAAATGCCTTCCTCTTTAGTTCCACTTTAAAAAGTGAAGATTTAAGCAGGGAATTGGTACTCTCCACTCTTATATGCTCAGAGGCTTTCTTAGAACACCCTACATTTTTGTTGCTGAAGAAGCTGACCCTCTGCATGAATACATTTCTTAGACTTTTTTCAGAAAGAGGGACAGGCATCTTTCCCATCACAGGTAACAAAGAACTCACGATTATTGTTGATCTTAATAACAGAGTGTTCCCTGGCCTCCTGGTGCTACAGGACTGAGTCAGGGGGAACAGTGCCACTTATTGAATCAACAGAATTGCTTCATGCATTCATTTTATGGAAGATTGTCTGGAGAAGTCTAGTACTGCTTAGCTTTAGCTGTTGCTGAAGAACCCAGAGTTGAAAGCTCTATGAACTGTAAATAAAACAGGGAATAGGACTATGGTACAAGTTTTGCACTCGCTGTCTTCCCGACTGTTTCTCTTTCCTGCCCCAGCAGAGATGCACGTAACCTGACTGAACATTTTCGTCTGTTCAGCAAGGCTGCTGACTGTTTCCAACCTCCAGACAAAGGGCTGATTATTTCCTCTCATGTTAATGACCACTCCTATAGGCCGGTAGGCTGCCATCTATCTCTCTCATCACTGCTTTTCCCTTTCACAAAAAGAAAGATCCTTCCCTGTGGCACTGTGGGGAACACAGAGCCCTTTGCACTGTCTCCAGTATCTGCCTGGCAAAAAAAAGGCCAGGGCTTTTACTGCTCTGAATATCCCCTCCTGAGACCCACTATATTGTCAATTCATTTCACCAGCCTTGATAACATCCCCTTTGTGAAGGTCTGAAAGACAAATCCATCCTTGGTGTAACAGTACTGACTTCAGACCTGTAGCAGAGTTGAATTTGGACCAAACTCTTCATTTTGATTTGCTTTAAAGGCTGCTTTGCCCATGTGTATAACTATTAGAGGCAGATTCCCTCTCTCCCAATATCAAACCACTTCTCTGTACCTGCTACTTCATCTTAACACAGCCATCTGAGCCTATGTGAAGCAGATCAATAGATGCTCTCCCGCCCCTGCCAGTATTAATTCAGCATCAGACACGTCTTTGTCACTTGCCTTTGTAATGTTTTTGTGTAGGAGGTAAGGGGGCTGGCAAGTATTTTTGTTAGTTTGGTGTCTTTGTTGGAAAAAAACAAGCTTTGATGGAAAGCTTGCCAACAACACACCAAATGCTCTCAAATTAAAGTCAGCTCAGTGGCTCTGATTAGATGAATTGTGACTGACTTCTAAACCCTTCACTACACGGCCATAAATCCCTCCTGCTTCCCAATCACCTCAAGTAATGCAGGTTCCCCTAGTTACACTGGAAAAGGGGAGAGCGCTTGGGGATTAGACAAGAAAGACTGCTGCCTCCAGCTTATTTTCAGCCTTTCATCCTCATCAAAAAAATTAAATATGATGAGAGAAGCCATATTAACAATATTGCTCCTCTCCTTTTCATCCCTTGCTGTGTAAGTGCTGTAACACAGCTCATTCTCCATTCAGTTGATATTAACTGCCATTTTCTGCCTGTTTTCCTGACATGCTCTTCTCCCTTCACTTCCTGATTTGTTTGTCATTATCATTTGCACATGCAGACTTCCACTGCAATAACCAGTATCCTCATTTAAAAAAAAATAAATAAATAAACACAGGGCCCAGTCTCCTCTCCCTTTCATCAAAACCATGCCAGCATACCTGTGGATTTTTACTCCCAATTTATATTAGCAAGGCAACCAAGAGATTTCATCCCGTCCAGTGCTGGGCATCCCCAGCTCTTGCTGAGGCAACAAATAAATAGCCCTCAAACACAATTCTTATTAGTGATACAACTCAGTAGCTAGGACAAGAAACAGATTAAGCCTCCCCCATTTCCCCCTTGAAGTGTAGTTAGCAAGATGAAGTAATACTTGTATTGACCATGGGCTACTACAATACTAATACAGTTGTCTTTTCTCACAAACATGAAGCCTAGTTCCCCCATGAACTCAGGAAAAAATCATGCATCTTCATGTTTTACTAACTGTAGGGGAATTGCCGCCTCCTCCGCCTCCCACTTCTCTGAAGCTGGCTCCACGAACAGGTAGCCGTCATTATACACAGTTACTTTCCTGACACAGGGCAGCTTTAAAGTGCAAGGCTACAAAAACTAAGAAACTTCTCGTGGAAGTTGCACAGCAAATGTTTTATAGTATGACTTTTCTCAGGGAATTTCCGTTCCTGTCATCCACCCCTCTTTCACTACCAGCACCTACAAAGGTAAAGCAACTGAAGACTTTCAGCAAGCCAGGGATAACAGCAAACGGTTTGCCTCCGAAATATGTCAACAGTTCTCTGCCTCAGTCAGAGGAATTCTCAGAAACTAAGAACTCATTAAGCACAGGATATAATTAACTCTTTGCAGGCTGTGAATAGAGCTTGTTAATAGAAAACATTCCCTAAGAGATTGCTCCTTGTTCTTTCTTGTCTAGTGCAGTTGCACAGAAAGGATAGGGCTACCACTTGCAACAGAGCACCTTAAGTGCCTGAGCATCACTAATCACAGAAGGCTTCGTCAGATTTCTCTGTTTTCATTATGAAAATAAGGTTAAAACCAGTTTGTTCCTTACAGTGTTTCCTTAAAGTAAAATGGCCTTATATACTAGACTAGGGGCTTGGTTTTCATTTTGCAGCTGCTGTATCACAGATTATTCTAATTACAAACTCCCCCTCATGAAGAAAAAGAGGGGAAAAAAAAAATCTGTGCGATCTATATTTTATTCTTGTCCCCAGTAGTGAGAATAGTGTTTCCTATAGGAATCTTTAACCAGTATGACACACTGTGGACAACACCAGTCATAAACACCGGCTAATATCTGTCACAAAGTGTTTCATCCTAGAGAGCACTATATCTCTGAAAACCAAGGCACACACAGAAGCAGTTTTTCAATGTGCCTGCCATTTCCAAGATAGCTGCTGTGCAGTTGTTTGAGGACACAGGCCTGATTGGAACCAGGCCATTTTCTTCCCCCAGCACTCAACAGCACATGAAGGGCAGTGTTTTGAGGCAGAAGGACAGCATTTTGAGTCAGGACAGCCTCCCTGCAAGCACACCCTGCTTGCCAGCCATGGTTGCTAGGGAATTTTGTCATGGCAAAAACGTCAAGCAGAGCTGTTGTCACAGGGCTGTTGATACCACACTTCCACCCCAAAAAGCCAAACTGCTGCCCATATTGTGTGAAAAACCCCAATAGCTTTGATATCCTTCAAATTACATCAGGACCTTGATCCCCCGTGGAGAAAAAGAAGCTGCATTACGAGGCAGATTATGTTGACTGCACATCAGTATCTAACATCACAGTAGAGCATCCTTTCATACAAGAGCACTGCATTGTTTGCTGGGTGTTGTTTTGTGGTGTGGTGTGTTTTTAAAAAAAATAAAATTACATCTTCAGTTGACAGTCAAGTCACACTGGTTTACAACTAAAAAAGCTATATCATATATTAGATAAGAACATTTTAAAGGATTTAAAATAGTTAAGAAAAAAGAATAATTGTGTACTGCTCCATAAATGCTGCATTACACTTTTTGATAAGAGTATGCAATATGGATTTACTGCTGTCTTAGTGAAGGGAGGAGGGAGCGTGTGGGTAACAGCAGAAGAATCCCATTCTGTCTTTGGCACCTGCTGGAGAAAGAGCTACTGGATCCAGCTGAGCCTCTGATCTGATTTCAGCAGAAATCTGTAGGTTGACATTCTGGTTATTAATTTTCCTTGCAAATGCAGGAGGTAATCATTTGTAGACGGGAAAGGGAAGAGCAAGGGGGAAGAAGTAAAACAAACGCTACAAACGTTCTACTTCCTCACCCATGGTTTCCATCCCTTTAACTGCAAATTGTACCAAATGCCGAATCAATTGTTCCATGACCTTGCACTAAGTGAAAGGGCAAAACAAGAATCTCTTAAAATGATAAAGGTAAGCTATCACAGCTTGTGAAAACAGTAATCAATAAACCACTTCCCATTTAACAACTCTCCTTCTAACCAGATCGGGATTGAATGCACTCTGCCTACACTATTCATTTAGGAAAAAAAAAANAAAAAGAAAAAAAAAAAAAAAACCCGAACACACTTGGGCCAGCTAGACGCATGCAAAACACTGAATAATCTTTTTAACACTATGATTCTAAAACAGAAATTTAACAGTACATACCTCATCTAGCCAGAAGCTACATGCTAAGAACTTATGATTACCTCTTCTCTCACGGCAAGAGTGGCAAAATCCATTCTAATTCTGTGCCCCTTTCTCCTAAGTATCCCAAGACTTATTTGGTTTTAATCTTTATCTGCACCAAAAGGTCAGGAAAGAGGAAAGGCTCTATTCTCAATTCTGCAAGGTACTGTGAAATCTGTTCCCGCTATTTTCTGTTTATGACTAAGAACTACTATTCCATGAACTTAATTTATTTGATTCTCGCCATTTCACGGTTATTCTTCACTTCCCACCTATGTCCTCCTTTTCAAGCCATAACATATTGCTGGGACTCTGTGTATCACTGTGAGGGATTTTTTTTTTTAAAACACACTTAAATTGCAGATAAATTATTTTTAAAGTTGTCTGGGCTCTGCTGCTGTTTACAACACTTGGTATAAGAAGAGTCAGACCCTGCCCGGGGTCTCTGGTCCTTCCCACACATGAATAACTAGAACGCACACATCCAACTTAGATTGACAAGTGTTAGTGTCCCCATTCTATGGAGAAACTTGTGCCACAAGGGAATATAATTATTTCTTTCAGTGGTTATCAGGGTCATTTATAGTAGAAGCAGTTCCCACAAGCATACTTTTTGGTCACAAGACACTTTCAGCTTCCAGATCTTTTTTGCCCACTATGCTGGAAATAATCCAATTTCTCCATTTCCCCCTCCATGCTCCATTCCTCCTCTTTTGCCTTAGAGTACATCCTATTGGACATTAGCAGCCTTCTTGACTTTTCCCTCCTGATTTCATTTTCATGGTCTTTTCCTTGTGGATGCATTTACCTTTACACACAACCAGAGTGCCCTCTGACAACCTCCTGTGCCACATTTATCTGCTGCACTGTCCCCACATGCATACAGAGTAGCCTCCTCTACCTGATGCCCACTCAGTTTCTCCCTCAGCATGAGATGCCTTCTCTCAGGTGGGCACCCAGTGCTGCCACAGTCCTGTCCTTCCTACAGGGTCTCTGATCGAGCCTGGGAACCTCACCCCAAGCTACTCCATTTTGTTTCCTTAGCTGCTGACCTCCAGCTGCACCAGTGCTTCAGGCCGGTCTCTCACAGTGCCTTCATCATGGCAGTATTACATGCTGAGGTTGATTCAGCCAGGCTGTTATTTGAATCAGCTCAGGATTTCTAAAATAACATTGTCTGCTGCAGCTGTAGGCTTGGCCTTATGCACCACCGCATCCCAATGCTTTACTCCTCCTCCCCGAGCAGCTGCCATTCCCTCTGGAGCCCCAGCAAGCTGCTTTCCTTAGACTGACCATCAACTCCCCTGCTGCACTCAGTAAGTGCCTCTCATCATCAGGAATGGGAAGCAGGACTTGATTCCCAACCAGTTTCCCTCAGTTGCTGGTCTCCTGGAGAGAACAGCAGCAGTTTGCGCTCCCTGGGTACTGGCCAGCTAGGCAAAAAGCCCAAAGACAGACAAGCAGAGCAGCACAAACGATTCCCTGTCTGGTGCATCATCCTGATTTTAATTCAGTATTCTGTTTATTATCCAGAATATTAAACTCATGTCCCGCTTCCCTGCAGCCAAGAGAAATTTTGACTGTAAGGGTGCGTCGTATCATTGGGAGTAAACCAAGGCAGGAGTGCCAGGTTACTTGTACTCCTGCTCTAATTTGTTGACAAGTATGTATATACTTGGAGAAGACCAGGCTTGGCAATAGCAATTTGCGGCTTATAACTCACAGATGCAGAACTGCTCTGAATAACGGCTCTGTTTTGCGGCATCAGTCAGACTGCTTCTCCAGCTCTGTTGCTTCCAAACACTACGTGCAGCTTAATGAAACCCTGCAGACCTAACCCACAAGGTCTGCTTTTGTCTAAGGCCTGAACTTGCCCTGTTACATGAAAGAATAACTGAATACATGAGTCTGTGCAGCATCTCTCTCCAACACTGAAGACATGGAGAGTGCAAATCCATGTCAAATTCAGAAAAAAGGTTTCAAACAGAAGGGTAGATGGGGATTCTTGAAGAGGTTTAAACACTTCATTTTTACTTTATTAGATTAGATTCTCTTGGGAAATACCAAGATATTTTGCTTTTACATTCTCAAAATGAGTCTTCAATCTGTCTGAAATCATATTTCTAAGAATTCGTCCTGGGGTGGTGGGGAAGGGTAAAATAATAAAATAAAAGAATAAAAAAAAATATTTTGCTTTGTGTCGAAAGAAGAAAAAAGAATTGGTTGCCACCGAAGCAAGCACTTACATGCTTCCCATTTTGTTGAGAAGTACGTGCACAAAGTTTGTTTAATCTAAACAGTGGAGAGTTTGTTTTCAATTTTTCAATTTGGTTTTTATATCACATAACAGTTTTGAACAGCTCTTTCTACCATCAGTTTCTAAGTCACTCTGCCCTCTTTGAATCCTACAGGTTCTTCATAATTGTAGAACTATTAAGACAGCAAATATATTTTTCCAAAAGTTGGGTCCAAAACAGCAGTAGATTAAAACTCTTCAAGTTCAAATCATCTCATAAATACGTGGATACATCTGAAAAAAAAAGGATTTGTTGCTGAAATAGCTGGATGAAATTGCATAGGGAAGCTTGGGAGGTTACCCTATAAAAATATCATCATTTCCTGTGGACAAATATTACCTCTCCCATCTCTATTCCACATGATCCTCTTTGAAAAAGGTGTGATTGCTCCTATATTTTCAAATATATGTAGCAGCCAACTGCATTTCTTCCAGACTGTTTGATGAAGCCACTAGAGCATTTAAAATGCAGGTCAATTCCCAAGAATACATTGTATATTTGAGTTTGGAATAATGGCTCAGCAAACACAAAGGGATGCACATGCATTTCCAGAGGAAGAAGCCTTACATCTACACAGTTGGATGCCTATGGCACATCGTTTATAACAGAGTTAGCCATGCTGCTTCCAGAGCTGCTTTTTGCATACACTACAGGGTTATATATATGGGCTTTCTTGTTTATTTTTTCTACTATTTTGACAGCAGTCTTTCTGAAGCAGTATCTAAGTTTAAAGGGTTGTTTTGCAAGTCAGCCAATTTGAAATCAGATCCAAGATCAACAGAACCAAGTCCTTGAAGGCACATTTTTCCAACTGACACACACTAATACACCTTCTTTTCTCAGTCACTAATTAGAGCCACATTGAACTTTAAGTCCGGCTCTGCAGTATTCTCACAGAAACTTCAAAAAGACAGGAAAAGCCATAAGATTATTTACTCTGAATGTTTGTCTAAATTGCTATTTTTTTCCTCCATGGTTGCTGGGAGCACACATAGCAGTTCTTTTGGTTACAGATTATTGTGCTGTTTATGGCATCCTGCATATTACTAGTTTCACATACTGG
Organism: Thinocorus orbignyianus; assembly: GCA_013400375.1. NCBI lineage: Eukaryota > Metazoa > Chordata > Aves > Ciconiiformes > Thinocoridae > Thinocorus > Thinocorus orbignyianus. Next base: position 62,160 of record VXBW01005589.1, on the reverse strand, counting down.
AACAGTTCATTGAAGATAAATAGAAACTGCAGTGACACCCTCAAAGAGCTGAAGGAGGCCATAGTAAAGTAAGCTTTTTTAAGTATTTTTTTAACATTGTTGACAGTTTGGGCATACACTGTGCTCTCCAATTTTTACTCATTACTTGAGGTCAAACTTGTTCATCCATTAACCAGCATGAGAAACTCATCTGCATACTACATTCGTATCATAGGACACAAAGAAGGGCAAGTCACAGGCAGCTTTCTCAACTATTTGTGCAGTGCATAAGCATGTACACATCTTCAAGATGATGCAAGTTTATATCAAAACTGTAAGATATCCTACCAAGCAGCTGGAAAATGTTACTGGTTTGAGACAAAAGGCACAGCTCTCCCCTGGAAATCAGCTTATTGCCATTGGAAGGTTTTGTACAGGGATAATGCTACATATTGTCTTTGTGTTTCTCTCTTGCAGGGAGAGTAAACACGTACATACATAAATTAAGTTACATATACAGTGTGGCTGCAATGCAGTCAAGAACTGTATCTGCAGCACACAAGAAAACAAATTAGCTTTGAGCTAGACAGCTCTGTTATCCATAGCAGAGGCATCAGGACATGCACAAGCCCATTCAAGATCCCAGGCGTGCACTCAGTAGCTTGGACCATGCCCCCAGAAGGCTGCTGCTTTCAGAGGGGAGCATTACCATGAATCTTCATGTGGATCAGTTCTACCTCAGACTATAGTACAGGTATACTCCTATTGTCCCTTAAAGACTGCACCTGGTTTTTCCACAGAGGAACTGAACTGCTGACCCCAGACACGTTGCCACAACTTCCCACACAATGCTGAGGCCACAACTGATCACTTGGAGTGGAAGAACAGGAAACTGTTTAATAACTGTGCCTGAAAACTACTGGAAGACTTTTGCATTCCTGTTTCTTACAATCAGTCTTGCAAGATGATGTACGTCCCTGTGAAACTGCTCAAAAACCTCCCACAAATGCTGATATTAGTAATAAATCTACTGAAGAACCTCATCTGAAAGCTGAGTGTCTCACATGGCTGGGCATTCACTGAGGAGAAATTCTTGAATATTACGCATAATTGAAAGTCACACTTAAAATTAATTAAAAAAAAAAACCCCACAGATAAAACAGAAATTACTTCTGTGTCTAACTCTATTTTTTCTTATGTGACCTTATGCAGTTTCTGCCTCCGTGTACTCTTCCATAAAATACATTTACTCATTTACTTGCAGACAGCAGAATTAATACACAGAACTACTGTAAGACACATTGATCCCCTTGAATAACACGTAATTTGTTTTGCACCTATTATTTGCTGTATTTTTCAGTTGGGACATCTGCAGTTGGAAGATTTCTGATGGATGATCAAAAGTCTATCCCTCAGACTATAATTACAGAACCCTACACACTGCCTTACTGGTAGAGTCTGGGCAAAATCCACACATGGTTTCTGTCCAAAAGCGTAACTCCACAGATCACTACTGACCACAGATGACCCTGCTCCAGTTATCCCAGGTCCTGATGCCAGTGTTAAGATTTCAAGTCTTTCCAATTGCTTAAGCATGATCCTGAAAGAGTTCCATCATGTGCTAATTAATGTTCAACATTCTCAGATGCCACACAGCAAGCTTTACACAGAAAAAGTCACCATGATTTTAAAGAATGTGCACCTCACATAGTTATTTAGAAGAAATCCCTTGTGTCAATTTTAGTTTCTATCAGCAACGGAAGTATCATGTTCTCAGTCACTCTCAGTGTTCAACCTTTTTCTTAATTCCATGATTATTTTGACCCTCCTACCTCTTTCTGATAATTCACAATTGCATACAGCTATCCTATTAAGATCAAACTTGAAACAGTCAAGCACATTTTGACACTGTCTTTTAGCTGTGCTGAAGAAAGATTTACTTGCAAAAGTAAATCCAAAACTGCTTTCAGGGAAATATTTCCTGGAGTAGCTGCATCATCATCTTTTGCTGTGTTCAAACAAACAGATATTTCAGAAAAATTTTATTTCATAAGTGCCTTATGAAAATCTTTACTCAGTAAATCATGCTAAATTGAAACCATAGTCAAGGTAAAAGAAGTTCTGCATTCATAGAAAGAGGAGGTGAGTATCACGGATGTAACAAATGTAACTATGCTAAAAAATAGACAGTAACACAGGTCTTAACCATCAAGTCACTAATTAAAAATACTAGAGATTACAACCAGCAACAAACCGCTTCTAACTCATACATGTCCTGTTTCACTAAACTTGATGAAGTCTTCTATAGATTGCAGAATTCATTCTTGTGTTTAAACAAGAATCATATTTCACAAATAATCAAATTCCAGAGAACCAAGAACTCTAACAGCCAAGGAACAACAAGAAGAAGTTCTACAGCAAATGTAGCAGTTTCTACTCAGGTTTACTGCTATATCAATTTTATTACCATCAGTAATTAGCACCATAAGCTGGAATTTTTAATAAAGGAAGCAAACGTGACTTATGTCTTATGCTGCCAAAAACAAAAGCAACCTCAGTGAATTACTCTGGCATGAGATGGCAGTCAAAGTCCCCATGAGTCAAAGGATGTAGTTTACAACAGAACACAATTGCCAGTGGTGAAAAGCAGTATGTGGAGGATAAGTTATCAGAAGTTAAGGATAACTAGGTCTTTAGGTGATTTCAAGACAGCCTTCATTTTAATTTGAATTGGAATTATTTTAATATCACTGAATACAAAATCATCCCCAGAAGATGAAAGGGCTTTGTTCAGGGCAGCATTAATTCACAGAGACTCTCTTCCTTCGAGGAAAGGAAAACCTTTATCATTTTTAATAAGTGATTATATTACCTGCTTCAGTTTCTGTGGCTTTCACACTATGCATCTATTTTTATGTTGTTTGGGCTTGTTGCTGTTTCCCCCTCCTCCACTTTCTCCTCCTTGGTGTATAATTAATTGTTTCCCCAAACTATGTTGTAAATGGCGGACCAATGCTGTTTAACATCTCTGTTGAAGACATGGACAGTGGGATTGAGCACACCCTCAGCAAGGTTGTCAATAACACCAAGCTACATGGAGAGGCCAACACGCTGCAGGGAAGGGATGCCATCCAGAGGGACCTGAACAGCTTGAGAGGTGGGCCTGTGCAAACCTCATGAAGTTCAACAAGGCCAAGGTCCGGCATGAGGGTCAGGGCAATCCCAAGCACAAATACAGGTTGGGCAGAGAATGGATTGAAAGCAGTCCTGAGGAGAAGGACTTGAGGGCATTGGTGGATAAAAAGCTCAACATGAACCAATAACATGTGCTTGCAGCCCAGAAAGCCAACTGCATCCTGGACTACATCAAAAGAATTGTGGCCAGCAGGACGAGAGGGACCCCACCTGGAGTACTGCATCAGGCTCTGGGGCCCTCTGCCCCAGAAAGACGTGGATCTGTTGGAATGGGTAGAGGAGTGCCACAGAGATGATCAGAGGGCTGGAGCACCTCTCCTATGATAACAGGCTGAGAGAGCTGGGGTTGTTCAGCCTGGAGGAAAGAAGGCTCCAAGGAGACCCTTCCAGTACCTGAAGGGTGCCTTAAAGAAAGATGGGGAGAGCCTCTTTATCAGGGGATGTAGCAACAGGATAAGGGGTAATGGTCTTGAACTGAAAGAGTGGAGATTTAGATTAGAAATTATTTACCTTGAAGGTGGCAAGACACCAGAACAGGTTGCCCAGAGAAAGTACGGATGCCTCATCCCCAAAAGTGTTCAAGACTGCGTTGGGTGGGGCTTTGAGTAACCTGGTCTAAGTCTAGTGAGAGGTGTCCCCATCCATGGCAGGAAGGTTTGGAACTAGATGGGTCTTTAGGGTCCCTTCCAACACAAACCATTCTATGATAAATTATATTTTCAGTTGAGCCCTTCTCAGTTATAGGACAGGAATTAATCTTATGTTTGTTCAAACACAGTTAATTTATGTTTTACCATCTTCAGAAGAGACTTAGCTTGCAGCCCAGACTTAGCTCAAAGGAGGCCATCACATTGCTTTTCTCGGAGCTCATCTAAAGTGTTGAGACAGCAGCCTCCACAAAAGGATTAGCAGGGGTGCCACAGTGTGGGTGGAAGAGAAAGGAAGGAAAGCAAAGAACATTAGATAATAAACTAACACATGGTGGGCGTGATAGAGCATGATCTTGTCAACAATTGGTTTCATAGTAGAGCTATAATAAGTATATCAAATTTTGACGTAACACAGTAAAGAGCAGAGGAAAAAAAAAAAAAAGCCAAGCTTTGAGAAGCATAAGCAGTCTAACTGTTTTCATGGTATATTTGATCTTTGACAGTAATCCCAGGAGAACCTCTAGAAAACAGTCCATTCTTCCTACTGCATCTTCACTATTAAAAAAAAAGCAACAAACAAACAAAAAAAAACCCACATTTCTGTAGCCGGTTCTTCTCATAGCTTCAAGAGTTATCTGTTCACATAGCAAATTATTACTTCAGGGAGAGAAAAAGAAAGGAAGCACTTCCTCTGTTATGCATTACTAATTAGCTCCAAGTTGGGGGGCTGGGAGAGGAGGGTGGGACAGACATAGAAGTTTGGCAATGCAAAAAATGTTCTGACAAAATATTCATTGAGGCAAGCTGTGCAAATGACTACTGCCAACCTGGAGACAATGGCCCCATTGTTCTGCAGATCGAGTCAAATTGGTCCCAATCTCATAGAGTCCAGCAAAAAATAACAGGTAATTTTATTTTATTTTTTTTAAATTCAGCTCACTTTCTCTGGGTTTTCTTTTTAGGAAAGGATGTTAAACTGTGCTAAGTGCTCAGGTCCTGTTATTGTAAGCAATAACTGTTCTGCCAGTTTACCTTTTTAACGTAACTACCTTATTCAATCAGATAAAGCAAAGCAATATGCCCTCGATGTTTAAAAAAGCTTGTATGAAGAATGAAAGCAAGAAAGGAACACGTGATGCTGGGATGTAGTATATTAAGTACTTCAACATGCCTTGTAGAAGCCTATTTCTGCTTTTCCCCCCAGCCTGATGCTTTAAACAGGAGCCATAGGGCCTGGTCATCTCTGAGGCAAAGACTGTGTCACATTGCAGGGAGGTAGGACTGATACAGACACTGTACTGAAGCATCACACTAGGACTCTATAAGCAATGTGAAAAGTCAGGATTATCAGTTTTCTTCCTGCATTGCATTCTCCTTCCCATGGTTGACCGGTATGAATAGCAAAATGGTGCTAATGGTGCCCACATGGTCTGTAATGAAATAGCTGGGAAATATTTCAAATTCATATTCTTTACTCCAACAAACCTGGAATAAGTGTCTTTTTGTATCAGGAAGAGACAGTATTTGCAACTGTTGTGCTTTAAACCCTAACTGGCAGGAAAAGTCCACATTATTTCTTTAGAGTTGCCTCCCATCAATAATGTATTGGCATAATAAATCACACTGTCCTTATTCAAATATCTTTATTCAACTGAAAGGGAACACTGTAGACAAATGATCTCAAAATTAATATATTAGACTTAAAAATTCATCAAGAATAATACAAGTTCATCTGTTCAACCCAGCAGCACAAGGTCAGCTTTTATGTAGGACCTTAAAGTGATCCAGAAGGGGCCAACAAAACAAAGAAGTAAACCTTAGCAAGGCCATGAGCAGTGCTCATTGAGAAAGAGTATATCAGTGCACTGCAAACTACAACTAAAGGTTTGCTGTCCGTAAGACTTCAGCCAGCCAGCAATCCACTTTCTATTGCTGCAGTCCTCAGCCTCTTCTCTCTGTTGATGTTGCTTCCACACTGTTTCATTGCCCTTATCCATCTTCTCTCCACCTGCCTTTCTAGACTGCCTTTCTTCTGTTTTACATGTCCCCAGAATAAAATGTAAAGAGGCAAAACAAGTCAAAATACAGAGATTCCCCTGTGACACTCCACACTGGGTGAATAACTTGCTGCTAGCAACCTCATATGTTTGAGTGACTGGGTTTGGATTCCAGAGCTCAGATGTATTGGATGTCAGGTTTGTGTTCTCAGGAGTCCCCGGACACAGGGCTGCTGGAACAGGTGTTCCAACACAGAAGGATTTGCCAAAGGTCTCATCCAGCTCCCAGAGGGAATTGTCTCATAGAGCTGCTGCGGGGGCTGTATGAGCCTCCCTGAAGTACCAGTTTCTCAATAGGACTTTTCTGTTGCAATTTCTTATGAGCACAGAATAGCCTTCACTCAGCTGGGTACTAATAATTCTCACGATGTGCAACAAGGTGGAAAAAAATACAAGGTCATATCTTGAATTGGTTACGTACACCAAAATATCCATATATTTAGGTTTGGACTGCACAATTTTCCCTTTAGAAGTGCCACATCTATTCCATCTAGGATCAACTGACTGTTTGCATTAGTAATTATCACTGTATAAGGCTACTAGTTTTGGGTGTTTTTTTTTTTTTTTAGTCTGTGAATAGTATTTTAAAGTTCTCAATTTATTTTTAGATTACATTGGTTAAATGCTTGAGCATATTTCTCCTCATGGTTTTAAATTTACTTACACAGGGAACAGAACCAGGTACTGTTCTGACTTCAGTAGTTGTCTAGCATAAATCAACACACAATTATTGTTTGTTTGGTGTTCTGTTTTGGTTTTTTTACACTTACTTCTAGCTCTGATGCCATCAGCCTTCATGTTAGGCTATATTTACATACAAGAAAAATTTCCACTTGAGTGGTGGGGCAATAACTACAAAGGCAGAACCTCCTGATAATGAGCAGGCCCTCCAAGCACATGCTTAAACAAGTGATTTCTGTCTCCAAATTCTCCCTTTGTCAGTGGGATTAGCTGATCAGACTCCAAGCCTTGTACCCACCATATGTCCTATTTTACAACTAAATGCTACCCTCTTTGGATTCAGCCCCATGTTCCAACAACTCCACAGCTTAATTCACTGGGGAAAAAAAACACGACATTGACTATGACTGACAATTTAATGTGGGATTACGACCTGTAGTTCTTATCCTTCTACTATTCACATGCTCAAATTTGGCTGCAAAGCAATTTTCCCAGAAGGTACAAAACACAGAGGTCTCTTCAAGAGCCCCCTGAGCCATGGCAAATTAAATACAGACTGTTTCACACCAAATCCCAGTTTTGGCCAACAAATTATTTTTGTTGAACTATTCTGAAGGTGGGGTAAAAAAAACCCACACCCCAAAAGCTGAAAATCCCTTTACCTGAAGGTTTTTCCAGATATTATGCCTCCCTCCAAAAATACATTCACAGCCCTTCAAAGCAGTCACATGAATAGTTTTACAGAAAGCAACACTTATACACTTACAATTACCCATACATTTTCCTGAAATTATACAGCTGATTAACACAGGGAGGTTACACCAAGTGCAATAGCTCTTCAGCTTATGTCCTTAGCTTGAAGTCTGCACTAATTTTGTCAAGCCTAACATGGGGACCTTGTGTTCAAAAGCTTTTGACTTTTTCCAGCTGCATCAGTCATTACAATATAAATAGATCCCTTCAACTTGTAGATTTTGCATCTTACATCTGAATAACTGCAGGATGCCAACCCTGCCAGTATTGCTATGTAAGTATTACAAAATCTATACTTGAAAATATGAAAATGAATACTCTAAGGATGCCAGATCTTCAAGTCAAAAACATAATGATTTCAAAGAGTAACTGAATAAAAATAAAACAGATTTCTAAGATAATATTACCATCCTTCTTTTGACACATTCCTAGCAAAGCAGCAACTTTAAAATATTTGTCCTTAAGTTGTGAGGTACAGTTTGCCAAAAACCTATGCTCCTGCTTAAAGGATGTCAACAGAAATATATTTTCACCATGTTAAATAGTAATTTCAACGAAATATGAGCTTAGAAAACATGCTCCTCTCTCATGTATTTAATGCAGTTTCCCCACGCCCCTCAATCTCTTTTGTTGCTCCCAAAATTTCTCTCTGACAGCAGAAATGCTAATGGATGCAAGATGTAGCAGGCACACCATTCCAAGACTGTCAGAAGAAAGCTTTGGTGTGAATAATGCTGAGGGCACTGGGGTTATGACATACTCTGTCTGGTAACGTGTGTTAAAGACAGGGAAAAACTAGTAACTGAAAATCTCAAAATAGATCTGAATGGCCCAACAGTACAGAAAAGCCTAAACCTTGGAATCTGCCTGTCAGCATAACTCCCATTACCCTTATCAGTAATTCACCAGTACAAGAACCTTCAAGATAAAAATTCACAGTTAAGCAATATTAAACAGACTACTTATTTCGTGGCGTCTGCAGTGTCACAACACAAGTTGGTTATACAGTTGCCAGGTGAACCAAGCCACACTCAAGGCCAAGGCAGCAGTTTTACACCCAGGTTACTTACCAGTACTTACCTTATTGGGCTGAAGTTACCCCTCCAAGCCATCTATACCACGGCCTGTCCTCTATTAAATTAAAGACTAAACTTTCACCTGAGACTGCATGTATCTGATGTGAGGTTATTAACCTCTACATCATACTAACAACCCCACCATCTTCCCACACCTCCGTTTCCAAGAGGTCTCCTGGCACAAAAGTGAGAATGTTCAATCAAATGAGCTAATACTAATGGAGCAAGCTGGAAATGTAGAAAAAAACCTTATCATCCCTTATATTTAATAATAGTCTCTGAAACACATTTTGCATCTTTTGGAGTGGGAGTGAAGAGAGAAAATAAACTAATGAACAGCATTCCCTTTTTTTGATTAGGCAAAAGCCATTAGAACTCCAGACACTGAACAGGAGGAAAACAACGCTTTTGCAGGTTAATCATTTCCTTACTGGTGTCAACCAGCCAAACGAAGAACAAGGAATCACCTACCACTAATACTGAAGTTGTGTTGAAGCTAGAGTCCACAAGCTCCAGAAGCAGCCCCCTTCGGTAGGCCTCCAACAAGCTATCAGCACAATCTTTAACAGGACTGCCTAAAGGACAAACTTGCACAAAACACCTTCATATTTACGTATTTGTTGTGTATTTTCCTTTCCCCAACAGCTTGCTATTTCACAGTAACTGGTGAACTTCTCAGCCTTGGGCATGGGGGGTGTGAACTCCAGTATGTATTGTGAAGTATTGCAAAATATTGCCATTGTAAAAAAAAAAAAAAAAAAAAACACCAAAAAAACTGCTAAGCTTTGAAGAAAAACAGCAGGCAAAGCTGTTAAAATACATGCTTAATTCACAGCAATGATTACACTCCAGTACTACAAATTAAGGGAAGACAGCAGGAGAGGGAACCCCTACACACAAGCATTTCCAGAAGTGTTTTGAAAAACTTGGTTCTATATATTGCTATGGACAATGCAGAGATGTTTAATTTTAGTTACCATCAGGGTGCCAAAAGCACAGATGGATGCCTGTTAATTGAAGCTACCAGTTTCATGTAAATTGAGAAAATAAATCAAATAAATAAATATCAGCCTCCCAAGAACATTCAAAGTAAAAAGTGGTAATGAGTTTTGGAAGCAAGAAAGGAAATTGTCAGTGAAGAACAGCCTGCAAAGATAACAGACCTCCACTGGCAGGCAACCATCAGTAACAACTCTATCTTATCAGGAAACAACTTGTCAGCCAAATCTGTAGATTAGAGCGATAACCATGAGCCAGGCAGATATATGGTAGGGATAAACCAATTCAGTCAGGTGTTGCCTTAAAATCAGTGGCAACAGAAATAGTAACACAAGTTACTA